>VNKC01004099.1:65088-87428 GCA_008042775.1 Drosophila pectinifera | reverse complement strand
TCGAAGGCACCTGCCGGCCATAAAAAAGGCCTGTGCAGACCCGCTCCCCCCTCAATAAGCGTAATGAAACGTAATTTGAATGGCTCTTAAGTGGCTTTCGGGTCAGGTGAGTGTGAGTGTGAGTGTGAGTTCGAGTCCGAGTCCGAGTCCGACAGGCTGGGGATATGCGAGTCGGGCAAATCGTGTGAGAATCGAGCTGCCCGCTGACCAAAATTAACTGCGCCGCCACACAGGTCCTCGGGCCCAAGGCTGCCATTCCCACTCTCGTCCTCATCCTCAGTTCCAGCCTTATTCTGGGCAGGATGCTGGGAGAGCAAGGAGGGGAGAGGAGGCGAAGTCGTGTCCGATTTATGGCCCGGATAATGCAGGCGACTTACGGGCGTAAAAATTATGCAGCCACTGCATTAAAAAGCGCTGAAAGTGTTGCACGACAAATGGCCCGGGAGCTGGCCAGGACCCCGAGGCATTAAGCGTCGAACAGATGGCATCAATTTGTACCGAAAAGATCGCAGAGGAGCTGGAGCTGCGGGGAGTGCGGGGTGAAGAAAAACCACAGGAAGCGAAGCAAAGGCTTTAAGTGCTAAAAGGACACACATTTAGCTGATTAAGCGATATCCGTTTCAAAGGAAGCCCTGCGAGGTTTATGGCGACATAAACCGCCAGCAGTGACATAGACCTAGGCAATAAATATTTACGACGCTTAACAAGAACCTTAAAATTCCTTTTCAAACATTTTCAAATTAATTTTTCAAAAACTTAGGATTATTTGCACATCCGATTTAAAGACCAAAAAATGCGTAAACCTGAGGTCTTCTTAACAGCATATTTTGGCCAAAAATGGAATGACAGGCAAATGCCGTATACTGTTCAATTCGCCGTTAAATTCTTAATTATTTAGAAATTAAATATGGGAAAAACAAAGCAAAAAATTTTTTGTCGATTTTTGAAAAAAATGATAAGGGGTCACATCATTAAAATTGTCAAAAATTGCCAAAAAATTTATTTTTGTTAATTCCTAAATTTGAAATGCAGATTAATTAACCAAATAAAAACGAACATAGAAATGCTTTCCGCACTTAAATTAAGGCTGTTTTGGCTTAGTTATGAATATTTTTAGCATTGATTTGTCCCAAAAATTAGGACATAAAAAACCGATTTTCAGACCAAAAAATACGTATCTTCCTAACATCATATTTTGGCCAAAAATGGAATGACAGCCAAATGCCATATATTTTCCGATTCGCCGTTAAATTCTTAAATATTTAGAAATTAAATATGGCAAAAACAAAGAAAAAAAATTTTGGTCGATTTTTGAAAAAAATATAAGGGGTTACATCATTAAAATTGTCAAAAATTGACAAAAATTTTATTTTTGTAAACTTCTAAATTTAATATGCAGATTAATTAACCAAATAAAAACTAACAAAGAACTGCTTTCCGAATTAAATTTAAGGCTGTTTTGACTGAGTTATGAATATTTTTATTTATGATTTTACCAAAAATTTGGATTAAATCTTCTTAATAGCAAAAGTTTGTCCAAAAATCAAGAGAGTCGATATGCAGATTAATTAACTACATAACAACTAAGATAAAACCGCTTTCCGATTTACAATTAAGGCTGTTTTGGGTGAGTTATGAATATTTTTCACTTTGATTTGTCCCACATATTAGGACATAAAAAACCGATATTAAAACCCAAAAATACGTATCTTCCTAACATCATATCTTGGCCAAAAATGGAATGACAGCCAAATGCCGAATACTGTTCGATTCGCCGTTAAATTCTTAATTATTTAGAAATTAAATATGGCAAAAACAAAGAAATAAAATTTTGGTCGATTTTTGAAAAAATGATAAGGGGTTACATCATTAAAATTGTCAAAAATTGACAAAAAATTTATTTTTGTTAATTCCTAAATTTGAAATGCAGATTAATTAACCAAATAAAAACGAACATAGAAATGCTTTCCGCACTTAAATTAAGGCTGTTTTGGCTTAGTTATGAATATTTTAAACATTGGTTTGTCCCACAAATTAGGACATACAAAAACAGATTTTAAGACCAAAAAATACGTATCTTCCTAACAGCATATCTTGGCCAAAAATGGAATGACAGCCAAATGCCGTATACTGTCCGATTCGCCGTTAAATTCTTAATTATTTAGGAAATAAATATGAGAAAAACAAAGAAAAAAAATTTTGGTCGATTTTTGAAAAAATGATAAGGGGTTACATCATTAAAATTGTCAAAAATTGACAAAAAATTTATTTTTTTAAATTCCTAAATTTGAAATGCAGATTAATTAACCAAATAAGAACTAACATAGAACTGCTTTCCGAATTGAATTTAAGGCTGTTTTGGCTTAGTTATGAATATTTTAAATTTAATTTGTCCTACAAATTAGGATATATAGGCAGGACGCACATCCACATCTCAAGACCTGTGAGGCTTCCCGTGTCTCTGTAGTTCCATAGTTTATTTTTAACTGTTATTTCTCTTAACCTTCTCATCTCCTCTCTATTCCCGTACAAAACATGACCCAAACTCGCAGTTAATTGGCCCATACTCGGCTGTTTCAGGTGATTCCACAATCACTTCAAAGCAATTTCCCCGACAGGCCGCAATGCACTCGAGAAAAGCTTTAAAATCAGTTTTCAACAAAAAACTCAGCAAACACTTTCCATTAGCGAATGAGAAGGTTAAATAATTGATTAAAAAGTGTTGTTGGTGTGGCGAAACAATGCCGCCGCACCAATGTCCGACTGACAAAGTTGCAATTAAATTAACATTTACAGCACACACACAAAAAACGCAGCAGATTGTTGACACACACACACGCACTAAACTAATTGAATTATATTTAATTAATGTGACACAACAATGCAAAAAAGCAGGGGACACAAAGAGAGAAAGGTGAAAGCGGGAGGAAAAGGTAGACTCCCTTCTCTGGGAAAACCTCGTACGGGCGATGCAACTAACTCGCAGGCACGTGGATAATTTTAATTTTATGGAGAGAGTCCCTCACATGACTCAGAACTTTTCCAAAATTGTTTTGCTAACGACAACAACTGGAGCAACATCGACATCACACAGGCAGCATCAGCACAGGCAACATCAACTCTCCGCCAGACTGCAGCAGTTGCAGACTATAAATCTTAGCATACCGCAGGGCGCCCAGCGCCAAGCAACTTTCCCTCGCCATTTTCCGACCGCCGCCCTTTGAATTTTCCTCGCACCGCCGAGTGCCACAATGTGGCTTAAGCAATTTGTGCAGCGACAACAACACCAGAAACGTCAGCAATAACAGCTCGACACTGTCAGAAAATGAGGTTACAAAATGCCCCATGTTTTCGTTTATTTTCCGGACAAGTTGAGGCAATTTTCTGAATATTTTGTAGTAAAATTGAGACAATTTTATTTTTTTTTTTGAGTAAAATTGAGGAAGTTTTCTAATATTTTCCAGCAAAATTGAGGCAATTTTCTGTTTATTTCTGTATATTTTGTAGTACAATTGAGGCAATTTTTGTATGTATTTAGTAGTAAAATTTAAGAAATTTTCTATATATTTTGTAGTAAAAATTAGGAAATTTTCTATATATTTTCCATCAAAATTGAGGCAATTTTCTGTATATTTTGTAGTAAAATTAAGGCAATTTTCTGTATATTTTATAGTAAAATTGCGACAAATATCTATATATTTTGTGGTAAAGTTAAGGCAATTTTCTTTATAATTCTATATATTTTAAAGTATATTTCTGTATATATATCTGTATATTTCTGTATATTTTCCAGCAAAATTGAGGCAATTTTCTGTATATTTTCTAGTAAAATTGAGGCAATTTTCTATATTTTTTCTAGTAAAATTGAGGAAATTTTCTGAATATTTTTGTAGTAAAATTGAGGCATTTTTCTATTTATTTCGTAGTAAAATTGAGACAATTTTCTATATATTTTGTAATAAAATTGAGACAATTTTCTGTATATATTTATATACCTTCTCGTCATATAGAGAAAATGTTGTGCATATTTTTCTTTATTTTCCAGCCAAAAAGAGGGAATATTTTACCTTAACAACTTACTGTCTATTTTACACGAACTTTGGCACTCCTTTTTTTCGAGCAGTGTGTCCACAGCAGCTCGCACAGTCGCTGCCTAAAGTATGTGCACCGGAGTCGCATATAGAACGCTTCGGCATTAGTTTTTAGTTTTCGCATCACATGACGCTCGGGGGTGTCATATTGAGAAAAAATTGCTTTCAAATTGGGCCAAGCCAAGCAGAAGCGAAAAACGTAAAAAAAATTACAGAAAAACACAAAAAACAGAGCAGCAGAGGGAGGGGGGGAAAAACTGAAGCCAAAAAAAAAACAAAAAAACTAAAAACAATGCAAGGAAGAGCAACAAAAAAGCAAGGAAACAAATAGCCGCCGGCAGCGGCAACAACTACAAAATTTTGTTTCGAAATTAATTGCAGTGGTTTGCAAGAAAACAAAAACAAAAAACAAAAAGCACAGCAACAACAACAGCGGGGAAAAATGAGTCAGAAAACTATAAAAATGGGAGAAGGGAGAAGGGAGGAAGAAAGTGCAGGAGTCGGAGGCAAGTTTCGGCTGCTGGAAGCCAAAGTTAAACAATTAACTAGGCAGGGACTAGATTCGGCCAGCAAAAAGGCCAAATTCGGGCGGACAAAACGGCGGAGGCGCAGGCGGAGGCGGAGGAGGAGGCCAAGAGAGATATATGCAGACATGTTGACATGATGATGGCCGACAGCGGAGCAGGAGGGGGCTGGATCTGGGGTTTAGGGCCGAGTGACAGACGGGCCGAGTGTTAAATGGCTCTAAGGCAGGAAGATTTGCGTGGAAAACTCACTTGGGCCGTGGATGCGCTTCCTTCATATGACACTGCCATTAAACCGAAACATTTTCCGCAAAATGACAGCTCACTTAAAACACACACACAGCTCAAATTGAGTTGAGCACTCAGGATATATATTCAGACAGTCGTGTACTTAATTATTTATTTATATCGACTCTGGGTCCCTAGCAAATATCGCAGACGAAGAGTCCTAAAGGGAATATGATTTAACCAAGTCTTTACAAGAAAGGGGATAATACTAAAATTAATCCATAAAAATACCCATATAAAACCCTATTAAATATCTCAAATAAACCCATTCAAATATAGCACATATACCCAAATATTAATTATGAAATATGAATTTAAAAATACAATCCATTAGCGGTGTGTAAATATTATATGAATATGATTAATTTAACCAAGTGTTTTCAAGATTCTTGCAAGGGGGATAATAATAATATTAACCTATAAAAACACCCATATAAAACCCTATATAATTTCTAAAATAAACCCTTTTAAATGTAGCACATATACCTAAATAATATTTATGAAATATGGATTTAAAGATACCATTCATTGGCGGTGTGTAAATATTATTTACCTAAAGTTCTAAAGGGAATATGATTAATTTAACCAAGTCTTTACAACATCCTAGCAAAGGTGATAACAATAATAATAACCTATAAAAATACCCACATAAAACCCTATTAAATGTCTGAAATAAACCCTATTAAATGTAGCACATATACCCAAAAATTAGTTAAGAAATATAAATTTAAAAATACAATCCATTGGCCGTGTGTAAATATTATTTAGCAGGCATTTTGCCAGCCATAAAACCTCTACAACAAAGCAATTCCTTGGATGTTTACTGTGGCCGCCCGACACCAGTGCCCACTGTACACACACTAGATACGTGTGTGTGTGGATTTTGCCATATTAAATGGGATGTTTATTGAACTCGTTGGATGTTTAATGAATTGCAAACACACATGGCGCCGCCCCGCCAAACTGCATGTACATACTCCTATATAGTCGTGTATATGCCCTGGTGAACCCGTGTATTTGCACTACGGCATACCGTGTGCAAATACGTAATACGTAATGCTGCAAAAACGTAATAGTGGCGCCGAATGGAAACATCAAGCTGCCCGGGCCGACAATCGAGGCAATCGACAATATCGCACAATTACGTCAATCGGCGAAAATGAATGCCGCCGGCCTCGCCGTTCGCCGGCCGGAGTGAGTATTCAATATTCAGTTTGATTACACATAAATGTGTTCGAATAAAATGCAATTAAAATTCGGTTCGTACCCCGACTTCTGTCAATATGGCCCGTGTGATTCGCCTTGTTTATGAGCTCCAAGCGTGGTGGGATATAGTGTCGAGGCCTTGAATTAAATGTATATCTTCAGGGGGAATATTCAGATCAAGTCTAGGGTATCCACCCGTCTGCTGCTTTCTTATTTGTGCCTCCTAGTCCTAGTCATATTTCCCTTTTGTTTTGTCTAGCCTGCTTTCTATTTAATTACTATCTTTACACAGTTGTCCTTTCATCTCCTTCATTTGTTTCTCTAATTTAGCTTAGACCCTTCCACATAAATATCCGCTATCAGCATCCTATTGTCGCCTGGCTCATATAATATATGATATATATATACACATATATCCTAGGCAAATACTCGCTTCATATCAAATCGTTCCGTCAAAAGTTCGCCCAGCTATAGTGGCCATAGTTGGTCATTGGCTGCCTGTCGTTTGTTGGCAAATGGCAGACATAATCAGAGTCCGAATCAGAATCGGAATCAGAAACAGAGTCGGGCACCCCATGGCCACGCCCACTTCGCACTATATAAATTAATCAATTACACACACACCCGCAGAGCAATAACATTTTCGATCCCGAAGAGGAGCGGACCAGAGTTGGCCATCAAACGGTGCAGCTCAGCTGTCAATTGGAGTTGTCGTTGCCATGACAGACGATTGCACAAACACAGCGCACAGAGATACTCAAACAGACGCCCACACACCACTGCCCACACACACACACGGCGAGAAAATGGGGGCAAGAAAAATGAGAACATTTCGTGGGAAAATTACAAGTTTTGGGAAATTTTCTTTAGCTATTTTGAATATTATATATTACAGAATATTTTGTGGATGAGTCTAGGCTCCTTTTAAAAGCTCCTATTTCAAGCTAAAAAATAATATATTATATAAAGAAGTATAATTCCTTATACAATATTTAATAGAATATTTTGGGGATGAGTTTAAGCTCCATTAAAAAGCTTCTATTTCAAGCTAAAAAATAGTATATTATCAAGGAATTATAATTTCATATACAATACTTTATAGAATATTTTGGGGATGAGTTTGGGCTCCATTAAAAAGCTCCTATTTCAAACTAAAAAATAGTATATTATTCAAGGAAGTATAATTCCTTATTTAATATTTTATAAAATATTTTGGGGATGAGCTTAAGCTAAATTATAAAGCTCCTATTTTGAGTTAAAAAATAGTACATTATTCGCACTCCTTTCGCTCTGTGCAGCCTCGGACACTCGAGTGGAGAGCGTATCCTGCCGGTTCGCCTCTGGCTGTTTGTTGTGTGCTCGTCTATAAATCATGTTAATTACGTTATAGCAAATAATTTTCCTGCAGTTCGACCCGCACATGACGAGAGCATGGCATGTCTTGCATAGACAGATTGTCGCTGGACAAACCCCGAAAAGGATGCCCGATGCCGCAGCCACCGCTGACCCACTGGGTGTCCTTGTTTTTCGAGGAGTCAAGCAGCGCGCACACACACATTCGTCATGTAAAATGCATCAGTTGTTTGCGCTGGGAGCCATTGCGTCTGGCAATATTTGTGGTCGGCCACTGTTCACCCGGGGAGCCAAAGGATCTCCTCCCACCGATGGGCACCGCAGAAACCGCCTCCTGCCACCCAATCCATCCAAGAATGCGCTGGACGAAAAATCCAGTAATGACCATTTCGCACCCTGATAAAAATCTTTTGTTTTCCTTGAATGGCCGCGCCGGAATCCAGACTCTTTTCAGGCAACACATCGAGCTCTTTAACTTATGGAATATTTACCCAAAACTCATTGAAGTAAAGAGCAATTATTAAGTTTATTTAAGGTGTCTTAAGTTGGTATATATTTCCTACTTTATACTATAACATTTAAACACACAATAAAGTTAAGCTAGGAATATGCTTTATTTCTGTTTGTTCACATTTGATTTGATTTGATTTATTTAAGTCGACTGACATGAAGCAACTGCTAAGCCGCTTTCACTCAAGGAAAACCCACTAGTTTTCACAGGATGATGAGCTTTGCTCTGAAAATTCGGGACAAGTATGCCAGGACACTCTTCTCCACTCTTCTTGCCAGGACAATGGATGAGAAGCTGCAACTTTAACCAGCTGAAGTGGCAGCCCTTGATGAGGAAAAGGCATTTTCATTTTCCTAACATGATTTCGCCTGGCCCTTTTCCTTTTCCTATCCCATTTTCCTCCCTCTGCCTCCCCTGCCTTTTTTGCAGCGGCAGCAGCAGTTGGACAAGTGGCTTGACTTAGTTTTTCTTCGAAATGGCCGCCTGTCGAGATTTTCGACACACAAATGCGAGACAAAGGGCGATGGGCATCTCCAGTGGCCTCATCATCGCCATGGGCTTCCTGGGTGTCGTGTATCGCGTCCATTGTCATCCGTCCTTGTGGGTCAGGCTCTCGGTTCGGATTCGGTTACGGTTACGGATTCGGTTTGGTTTCTGGAAAAGTGTCAGTCCACTAATATCGCCAAGTACACGGGGGGAAAATTGAGAAAATCTAACTTTATTCTTTACTTATTTAATAGAGAAAACCCCTTATTTGTTGTATTATTTTATACCTCATTTTATAGATAATAGAATACATGAATTATCTGTCTAGTTTTCCATACCTAAAGCCATATCCAAATATATTTTAATGTATTAAATGTATTTGTTGTATTATTTTATACCTCTTTTTATAGATAATATAATACATGAATTGTCTGTCTAGTTTTCCATACCTATAGCCATATCCAACACCTATTTAAAGCCTGCAAAATACATATTTTTTAATTATATTCTTCTGTCATTTTTGTGAGTGTAGAGGCATATGTAGCTAATCCCCGGGAAGAATAAGTATGGCAATTGTAGGGCCAACTTCTTGGTAGATGGGCCTCGTCTAATGCAGTGGAAAAATGATTTGACTGGAGGCTTCCGCTCTGCGGTGGCCTTTCGACTGGTCCACTTATGGCCTGGAGTCCGGGCTGCCCTTTGTTGTGTTTTTCCCCTTGTTTTCCATCTATGTGTGTGTGTGGAAATTTATGATTTTCCGAGTGACTTTGAAAATCTTTGGGCTCTTTGGTCGGCTTTTTATATTTTCGGTTGCTCTGCCTTTCGCTTGACATTTCACTTTTGGCGTTAGCGTTTGCCTTTTCATATTTCACATTTCGCCAGTCGCATTTCGTATTTTATTTTCGCAGCTCAGCCCCTCCTTTCTGTCTGTGGCTTTGACTGACAAACATTTGGCTCTTGTTTGCCACTGACAAAGGGGGCGGGTGCAGCATGGAATACCGCCTCGAATACCCTTTACCAGCCGATTTTCCGCTCCGTGCCAAGGATGTGCGCGCACAAAGGACCCGCCGAGACCGAGTCCGAGTCCGAACTCGACAGCTCAGAGAACACGTTCTTCCTTTGCCGCCTTTGCGTACGTGGCGTATACGTTATTTTTTAGGATTGAGGTCGCATCGTTCTTTCGTTTTCTTTATATGTATTTGTGTGCCTTTGAGGCGTTGCACAATACCCCTTGAATTTGAATCTATTTTTTTTATTTTTTCAATATTCTTTATTTAATTTGGAGTCAAAGAGATATTTATAGGAACTGTTACCCTTTAATAATGATCAATGTGAGTTGCCTGGAAGCTTAGTTTGATTAGGGTACTGTGAGTTCTTTGAAATTAAATTAAATATAATATAAACTTTATTTGTTATGGGTTTTTATTACTTCTTGCATACATTTTAATTAACTATTTTTGTTATTTATCTAGCCTTATTATTTCTTTACTCTTTTAACAAACTAAGCGGACTTAAACTATTCTCAAGAATTTCCAAAAAGCTCCTTGATTGCAGGGCATATATCATTCGCCTATGTGGCGGGGAAAATAGCTTCCTGCTGGGTTTTTAATTATTTTCTTATGCCTCACTTAAGGCACCACAGCTGCCTTTTGGCCCGGTTTTCCAACCCTTTCAAGGCATATTGAGTGCCTTGTAATTTTTGCGGTTTTTAAGCCTTTTCCGGCAGCGCGGCGCGCCCACTTTTGCCTGCCTAAAAATAAAGAAAGCGTATCAATAAAAGGGATTTCTTTGGCATGTTGCTGGCTGTGGGCCCGTTTTTCTTTTTCCTTTCTGGCTGGGCCACGGAGCCCACAATTTGGGCCGGCTTTCCCTCATTTTCCATTTCCATTTTCGCAGCTGCCTTTTGTTGTTGTCGCGATTTAATCTTTGGCTGCTGTGGATAATTGCGAGCTTAAGCATGCGCATAAAAGTCATTACGTTGACTGCCACAGAACGGGCAATTTAGATTTATTCTAATTAGTGGGCCCCAAGAACCAGAGGCTTCACAAACAACAAAGGCAACACCAGCCAGCCAGCCCCGAACAAACACCAAGAACAACACACGTATTTCAAATGCTAATCAGTGCTCGACGGGAAAGCGAAGGAAAGCCAGGGAAAGCGAAGGAAAGCCAGGGAAAGCCACCGCCTCGGCGGAGGGTGTACATTGAAAAATGTCGCTTTTTAGGCGATGAAGTTGCTTGGAAAATTAAGTTTTGGCCACGAGTAGAACAAGAGACAGCAGCAGCTGTTGTTAGACAAAGTACTTAGGGTATTCCGGGTATTTCCAAATGGCTGACTCAGACCTGAGCAATTTATCCAGAGGTTATGCCCATAGCCTCTAATAATATAATTTCATTTATCTTCAGAAGAACACACGTGTTGCATGTTTTTAAATAACATAAAAAGATGTCGTCAAAATATGATATTAATTAACAAGAATATTACTTGACAGGCAGCCTTGTCTCATGGAGATTTGTTTATCCTCGAAATAATATTAATACTATAAATAGAAACATAGAAAATTGTAATTTTATTATTATATATTGATACTATTAATTTTAATTTAGCAGAGCTTTTAATGGGTAACTGCCAGTCAACCTTCGAATTTTGGCTTGCCTTCAAAAATAATTCCCTCACTCTTCCAATAGGCAAACAAATAGCCTGACTCCCACGTGTGAATTAGCGCAAATCCCTTAGCGAATTTATTTTAATTTAAAAACGATTCACAGAAAAGGAAGAGTCCTGCAAACAAAGACGTTCCCTTTTTTTTTTTTGCTGAGGGGTAAGTGCAAATCAGCGGCAACTGCTGTTCAGGATTAGGATTTGTTGCCGCCGAGAGCTGTGAATTCTAGATAAAAAACTAAAGGAAAAGAAATGTTTAAATTGAAAAAGAAACACTGGATAATGCGTTTTAAAGTGCCAAGTATATAGCTAGGGGTTATTAATAAATAAAATAAATAAAATATATATATAAAATAAATTTACATACATTAATCTATAAAATATGCAATATAGATGAGACAGAAAAACAGGAATTCAATTTAAAGTATTTACTTTAAATTCATTCAATTAATTAAATCAATGCTTTTTCACCACTCAATCCATTCAGTGTTTTTTTAATTCTGTTTAAGGAAAGTCAGGCAAAAAATATTTAAAGTTTAAGCCTCTATATCAGCTCTTTCCTCTCTCAGGTAGTTTTACGATTTTATGGTAATTTCCCCTTGAAATATAAGATATAAAATAAAGCTTTATTGCAGACCTCCTTAGTAGCTAATTTCCACCCATTTCGAGGCATTATTCATTAGGTTTTAAGGCTTCTTTGCACTCAAAAACCATTAATAAATAATCTTAAATTTAATACAATCAAGGTGGGTGTAATATTATTACTATATACTTTAAAAGTATGACAAGTCTCTGGTTAAACACTAAAACTCCCCCCGAAAGTGCAGCAGAGCAGCATCTGCATTGTTATTGGCCAATTTCCTTGCCCTTCCCCCACTTAAGCCATTATCCATTACGATTTGATGGCAACTGGTATATACCACTCAAAACCCTATCAGCCAATAATTGGCCATCGAGTAACTTCTGCTCGAAAAGTTGGCGAAAGCTTTTGGCGAATGCAAACATTCTTGGAGGTCTGTGGGCGGTTGCACTCATCCCAGTCCAAGTAACCACTGAATATACGGAGCTGGAGCACCCGGGCAGCCCCGGTGGCCATCCTGCCACTGTGCCATATTAATTATCCACACAACACAAACACTTTGTTGCAAAAACTCAATGCAAAGGCAAAAGCAAAGGCAAAGGCAGAGGCAAAGCAAACTCAAACGCTCGACACACAACATCGTCGCTGTCTCGGCTATTAAATATTTAACGCCTGCCAAAGCAAACACTAACACTCGACACTAAATTTGGAATGCTTTAAAATTTTATTAAAGCATCCATTAAGTGGGAGTGCGGCGATCGCAAAATAAACGCTATATAAAATCAGGCGGGGCCAAATAAATTTCTCGCTTTAAGAAGACGTGGCCCATTGTGGGTGAGTGTGCGAGTGTGCGAGTGTTTGAGTGAGTGTTTTGAGTGTTCTGAGTGTTTTGAGAGTGTTGGCGCGGGTGTGAGTGCCGCTGGCCGGATGATGATGATGGGTTCTCCAAGGAGGGGTCACTATTTCCAACGCCCGGGTCGGGTCACACTTTGTTTTTATTGTACGTGCTTGCTTTTAACGACTAGCCTTTGTCTCACCTCCCCGACGGTGGATAAAGTCGGACAGTTTGTGTCTGAGGAGGTTGTTACCAACTTTAAATCATCCCAAAGAATATGGCCTTAATTTCTAGTGATATTTCTGGAGAGATTTCAGAGAGCTATATGCTTAGTTATGGCTATAAAGGATTGGATAATTTATTACCATTATATGCTTTACCTAAACATATACTTAATACTTGATACTTTGATATTTTATTACCAAGCACTCCAATTCATGTTTAATTCATGTGAGCCACACTTCTGATGGCCCTGAAGGTATCCCCAAGATAGAAATAATATCACCTGCCATACCTGAGCTAAAACCTGGCGGGGCTGCAGGCTCCAGTCAAGGATGTGGAGTGGAGTGGAGTGCCCGGGGTGTCTCCGCGTCGAACTGCTACCCATAGATCTTTAAGGCATTCGGAGCGTCGCGACGCAGGACGAGAAGTCGGGAAGGAGGAGGTCCTGTGCCTTTCCCTTACCGAGGCAAACAGCCAGCGACAGCCATACAATTTTAATCACATTAAGTTCGCGCTGTCGGGAGAATGCGAGGCGAGACTACTTTCTTCTGCAGCCCGGCGCATGTCTCGGGGAAGCCCCCTTGCGTCCCGCTCTTGTTTGTTTGTTTGTAATGAATATTTGCAAGTTGTGCCTTGAGTTTTCAGTGCAAACAAACTTAAAAACTGTAGCGCACTCAAGCAAAATAAATACTTGAGCAACAGCAGCAATAACGTTGCTGGGCCACGCCCACGCAGCCGCCCCTCGTTTTTTCTCCCTCGATTTGTTTTTTCTGCAAAAATTTATTTGGTTAAGTGACTTTGAGCCCGGGACTGTGCAAGCAGCTCATGTATGTGTTATTTTCCTGCTTTTCTCCCCCCTCCCCCTCCCCCACTCTTGTTGTGGGGGGAGAGTGGAGAGAAAAGGATGCAAAGGATTCATGCATATTGAAACAAAGTGAGTGCTCGCATTGCGTATACGCCGCGTGGCCTCCAAAACAAATTAAATGAAAATAACCCAGCAACAAAAGCAGCTAAGACTGGGGCGAGTGCCCACCCCTTCACTTTGCTCCAAGTGGGCGTGGCAGCAGCAGCAGCCAATCATTAGCTTAAGGATCGGGTTTAGACTGAAAAATGAGGAAACAACAAAAACAGAAGAATGTCCTCCCCAAAAAGAGGGGAAGTTCCACGAAAACAATCCAAGAATTTACTAGAAAGTTTCAGCAATCGCTTAGGAAAATTTCAGAAACATTTGGCAATAATAAATACGCCTTTGATGGCACCAAAAAATATTAAAGTATGTGTTTTGTAGATAATTTTAAATATTTTATGCCTTCCTTCTAGAAATCATATTTTATAATTCTTAAAAAATATTAAAATATATTTTTCTTGACTTTAACTGAGAGCAAGTCCCGAAATTAATTAGAAAAGTTTGAGCAATTAATTAGAAAAATTTCCTAAGCATTTTGCAATAATAAATAAGCCTTTGATTGTGCCAGAAAATATTAAAGTATGTGTCCTGTAGATATATTAAAATATTTGACGCCTTCTTTCTAGAAATCATATTTTATAGCTATTTAAAAATATGAAACTTATTTTTCTTGAACTTGACTAAGAGTAGATCCCGGAAATTAATATAAAAGTTTAAGCAATTATTAAGGAAAATTTCTTAAGCATTTGGCAATAATAAAAAAGTGTTTAACTGTGGCCAAAATAATATATAAAAAGGGTTCGATAGTTATTTATAATTATATATATTTAAGAAAGTAGTTTAGCTTTTATCTGAGAGAAATCCTATATTTTATTAGAGTCCCTTTTGGATATGTTCATATTATATTCTATATTCCATATGAGTGCAGTGCCTGCAGTGGTATTATGGCGCACAGAGAGCCGCGCTCTTCTTTATGGCGATTATATAGCCAGCGCCATTTAAGTGACAGAATGCGATGCTAATGACACACTGGCAGACCTTGGCACCCAAATCCCAGGAAGCACTCCCTGCGCCGCCTCCTCCTCTGCCCCCTCTGCCTCCTCCTCCAATCACGATCAGGCAGCCCCGCAAGTGCAAATCCGAAATCAAAAGCCGACTTTAGAGGGGAGGAGGGAGGGCGGCTCGAAAAGCGGGCAACATGCCGCAACTTGGCGGCAAAAGTACACAATAAATTTGCATGCTGGCTCACACACACACACAGGGGGACTGGTACACACACACTCGGACGTTTTATGAATAGAAATTGTTAGCACACAATAACAGGCAGACGGAGCGTGAAACGAGAGGGGCGTCGCTCCAAGGGGGGCGGAGGAGGGGGGCCATGTGCATAATGCCTAATAATCCGCATATTGTAATATCTGTATTATACGACTGGCGGAGAGCGAATGTCATTATGTGGCCAACACCCAGGACACGACCCCCTTTCTTTTCTCCCATTTGGCACACACTCACCCCCCCACTCACACCCCCCACTCACACCCCCGGCACACACACACTCGCATGCAAATATTGTATAAAAATTGCGGCTTAATCACGACGCTGCAACACGAGCAATCTGCAATATGCAATCTGCAACTGGAGCTGCAGCTGAAGCCGAGGCTGAATGCGAATGCGAATCCATGGCGAATGCCGCAAGCCAACTGCCAAAGTGCCTCAAAAGCCAGTTGCTACGTGCACAGTGTCTCAAAAAAGTCCTGGAAAGGTTGCAAAAAATAAGAACAATAACATCTGCAAGATGCACACATATTTTTCATATTTATTTGGATTTTTTTTTTAACTATAAATCAGTCTTAGGCTAGCTCTTTCATATTTTAAATCATATCCAAATACACACAAACAAGTATATATATAGTAAATAGTATATAGTATATGTAGAGCTCTAATATAGTAATATACTATAATAATAGTTGCTTAGAAAAGTGCCTACTTATTAAATATTATATTATATTATAAACAGACATTTTTCATATTTATTTGGATTTAATTGGGTCTATAAATCTGTCTTAGGCTAAATCTTTCTTATTTTAAATCATATCTAAATACATATGAACAAATGTCTGTTTTATAGAGCTATAATATTATAAAAACGTAACCAATCTTATATGTTTTTAGTTGTTTGGAAAAGTGCCTATTTTTTAAATATTATACGAGCAATTACTGTTTTTTTAAACTATTTCTAAACATAATCTTAACAAAACCCAAGTAAGACTCTATCTTTTCCCAATTATGCTGGCATTCTTTTAGGGAAAATCTGCAAGCAATAAAATAATTAAAAATTAAATAAAATTTAAATAAATAAGTTAGATAATTTCCAGTTTCTTAACCCTTTGGTGATCAGTTTTTCCCTGGCTTTTGGACCAAAGTGAGCTGGGCTTTCGTATCAATGTGGAGCTTAGACGACGCCTGCCAGGCTGCCACTGTCAGACGAGTGTCGCTGCCAGTAAGTCCTTCTCCCTTAACCCCTTTCCTTAACCCAGCAAACTGCTGCTGCTGCTGCTGCTGCTGCTGCCTTAACCCCATACTGCAGCCCCGAAGTTAACCCAGGATTGCCCCTTTGGCAAGGCTCCACGTGGCCGCCATCGCTGCATTATTTGTGCTCATGTGTGGCCTGCTCCGCTGGATACACCGATTCCGCTGGTTCCTCTGGGCCTCCGGACTCCCCAGTCCCCTACCCCGCCTCTCCCCTTAACCCTTGGCTGACTGGCTGGCTGGGTGGCTGGCTGGCTTTTATGCCCGCAGATTTGGGTTAAAAGTAGCTTCCCTTGTGTATTTAATAGTATTCCAGACTCGCCTTCATCTTTTGCCAGCTGCAATTGTTGTGTGTGGCGCGGAAGGGGGCTGGGGGCTGGCCCAGGGGTGACGGTGACACGGGGGCTGAAAAGTGTTGAGTTGCCCTCCTTGGGCGCAAAAAATAAAAGGATAAAAAATGGGAATGATGTCGCTTTTCTGCTTGGCATGCATTCAGCGGCAACGAGGATGCCGAAGTCAAGGAATTTCCCAGCATCAGATACTTTTGTATGCAAATTTCTCAGCTTTCCAGTTTGGGGCTAGTTTTGGATTTCCATTTCTGTTTGAGTTATGTAAGTGCACTGCACTGCACTCACTACTCCCCCTCGAATACCACTCTCATTCGCATTCGCATTCACATTCGCATTCACATTCCACTCGCTGGTATTCACTTAAGGCTCCTCGGTGCTCGGTGCTCGGTGCTCCTATTTATTTATTTAATCTGTTAAGACTTGGACGGTATAGCAAATGAAATTACAATTAGAAACAACTAAAAATTGAACGTGTATACAAGTTGCTGCTATTAATTAAGTGGCATTAAGTGGCAAAGCCCCAGACGCATTTCCAAATCATTAGCAACAGTAGAAGGCCTGCCAAAAAGTATATAAATTGTTAAGAGCCATTAAGCCAATGAAATGTATACCAAAGAGTTCCCAGAAATCGGCAACATCAATTATATTAGAAGGCAAAGCTTTTAGAATTAATTAGCAGCAAGCCTTTACTTATATTTACTTATTATTAATTCATTTAGTTATATTTTAAAATACAATTATTGCAGAGATATATAATAAGATGGGGATAGCTACCTAGGACTGAAAATCCTGCAGCATCAGCCACAACTGTTTCCACAAAAACTAAACAACAAAAGCCATTGCAGGAGGTTTCCTACTCTGTAACAAACCCCTGGCATATCGTCAATAAAGGACAGGAAGGATGATTGCCGGGCAGGGACACGAGCCGTGTGTAATGGATATTGCACTTGCCACATCCGATATCATCCGGATTTCGAGAACAATTAAAACTAAGTGAAACTGACTGAAAAACAACAGCGCAATCACATATCATTAGGTTTAATTGATTGCGCCTAACCAACCGCATCATCATCATCAGCAACAGGCCATCGGCAGTGGCAGTGGCAGTGGCAGGACATTTTCCGTTTATCTCCTTTTTATGGCTGCAACTTTCAACGGCCACCACAAAAGCGGTTGTAAAAATGTTGTATGCCACAAAATTTGATTTTAATTTGAAATTGCCAGGACAACCCATTTGGGAGCAGAGGTAGAGAGGGATCCAGTTTTCAAATGAAATTGAACACTTCACTTTGCGCAGTGATACAGAAGCGGGCGAGGCACTAGTATCGCTTCGGAATTCGGATTTCGGAATTCCATCTCGATTCAAATGGAAAGGTGGCAGGTAAAGCAATTTGCAGTTAATTAGCCGACTAGGAGCCACATCTAAGCCGGGAGTGCAAGCTGGCCGCAACAAAGATGAAAACTTCAAGTTGACCGCACTGGAAATTCACAAGTTCTGGGCATTAATTTCAACCGATTTCCTTTGCAAATTCAATTACATTTCCCTGGGCACACAGCAGGGATAATGCGGTGAGAGTTTACTTGGCCATTGGGGAAAGTAAGCCTTTCTCCGAAATACTCTGGCGAAAGCCATGTCAAATTGTCAGACAGACGTATGTTCGGCTGGCTGGTGAGTGATTAAATGCGTAGAAGAGCACGGAAAATGCATTTCCACTGGCTCTGTGATGGGTAAATGAGGGTACGGATGAATGCCTGGCTGACTGCATCCATCGAATTGACCCCTGAAGCCTATGAAGTGGAAAAAACAGGCAGGCGCAGCGTCCAGCAAATTATAATTGATGCCTCACGGCAGGAAAAGCCGGGATAAAGCACACATTTTCATGAAAACAAAATTGATTAATAGCCAAACCCACTCTCCAACTAACATAAACCAAAATATTCAACTAAAAACATATTGTAGCTTAGCTTTAAAATACAATTAAAGCCAGAATCCTCTTAATAAATTCTTAAAAATATTTTGAATTGATTAATAAATTTTTAAAAATTATTATGAGTTTATATACCTTCTTTTTGTAATTTAGAATCTATTATTTAGCTACCTTTAAAGGCAACAACCTCTATAAAATCGTTCTTTGCTGAAACATAAACTTTAAAATGAATTGCAAATATTTACTCCCAGTGTAGCTGTGTTAGGAGCGCCGCCGAAACGGGCCCCGTGGAAATTTACAAGCATATTGATTCAATCTGATTCGGTTGCAATTTCTGCCCCTGTCCCGCTCCCCTGTACAGCACCCCTCCTCTCCGCGTTTCTCTCAGTGTGGGAACAGTGTCAGTTGCTTTCGGGGCCAGCTGGTATTTCACATTAATTTATGCATTAGTAGAGCGCTTACATTAATCAGCGGACGGAAACAAAATTTAATTCGCCACAGAAAGCGCTCTCGCTTTTGGGCAAAAAACCCCCCAATCGAGTGCAATTAAAACGAAAAGCTTAAAATTCATTAAGAGCTTAAAAAGAATTAACACAACTAAGGCACAGACAAAGCAAAGGCAAAAGGAATGGAAATGTTTATTCTTTCAATTAAATGTAAAAAACCCAAAAAGGGAGGCAGCTAACAAAAAAAATGGGGGAAAAGAGGGTCCTAATTGTTCTTAAGGGAAAATATTTCATTTAATTTTTTATATATTCACGTTTATCTTTTTGTCATTACAGAATCCTCAGATAAAGAAGCATACGAAGTCGAAGTTGGGTAAGTGCGAGGTCTATACATTATTTTAATGAAGTTTAGGCCTTTATTTATTATTATTTATATTAGGTATGTATATGTAGTTTGTTATTTACTCTATGTATATATTTATTTTTGCAGAAGGCAGTAAGAACTCTCAATGGCCACAAATAGTTGGCCCCACTCACTTATCCACCAGAGAGTTCATAACGCCAATTTTGGCCTGGGCCTTCAGCCCACTCTTCCATCTAGCAGTTGCTCAGTGAGTCAGTCAGTTAGTCAGTCAGTCAGTCAGTGAGTCAGTCTGTCAGTCAGTCAGTCGGTGAGTCAGTGAGTCAGTTGGTTAGTAAACTGAGCTGAGCTCTGGCGAATGATAAATGGCTGACATTGTGGATTGTAGGCAACATTAAGCGTTGTTGAAGCGCCGCAGATTGCAATCGCTGAGGCACCCTCTCGCTCTCTAGGACTCTACAGAGTCCTTCACTGGAGAATGGACCACGGCCCCCGCCGTCCGCCCGCTGACACCCCCACTCAATGCCGGGCTACTTTTGCGGTTTTCCATCCACCCCAGGTGTCCGGGTGGACCAGGGACCAGGGAGTGCTTGAATACTCTGGAAGCGTTTTTTAGCATTCTGGTTGGTCCTTTGCAAATATTCCCTTAATATATATGATGCAGAAAAAATTAAGACTTTTAAATATAAAAAATATAATTGGAAATGGGCAAATTTAGTGAAGAAAACGTGAGACATATTTGTCTTAAATTAATAATTTTATGGAGCCTGCTCCTAATACTTGTAAGTTTTCTACAAATTTTATTTTCATTGAACACTTTTCAAGTAGTCTAGAACCATCACGGATTCTAGAGATATTTTCTTATAAAATAGAGTTAAATTTAAGACAACTCTCTGCTGCCAGATAAAGAAATATAATCCTGGTAGTATTAGAAGTAAGTCCATAATTTCCAGAGCATCTTACCGTTGAGTTTACCTGCAAGTTAACCAGACTCCTCTGAGCTCAGAGTAATTTTTTCTTGTTGTTGGCGGACCCACTGACTCACCTTTTGGCCCCCAGTCAGTCCCTCCATGGCCTCAGGCCAGGATTTTCCCTGACAGCCGGCAAACTTGTAATTTGTAATGTCGAGGAGCGAGGAGGGTGGCGTGGTGGCTGGGTCATGATTTTCAAATGAAATGCATTGCTGAACTTTGCGGTGATTTAATGATGTGCCCGGGAAAGTGGCTGGCTCTCTGGGCACTTGAGAATATGATTCATTTGGATGTGAAGCCCCATCTAAGTAGAGCTCATCTGTGCCAGGGAACGCGCTCGAATTGATTTGAAAGCTGAGCCAATAATAAATAGGAAAAAGGACCTAATCCAAACCGATGTTGTCAACAGCGCTCATTGAATTTGCGGTTCTAATTAGCTGCAATTAAGTGATTAAAAGCCATCAACCCCCGTGGATATAGATGTCGAGCGGGTCCACTCGCAGCCACAATTCAGGCATCACAAGCTTCCCGGCTTCCCGGCTTCCTCCTGGTTTTATGTTGATTTATTTAATTCTTTTTTGCGCTGCGGCGCAGCATAATAAATGCCAATTAATTATGACAGAACAGTAACAAAATGAGAGCAGCGAGTTTCTGACAGATAAATCTGTAAATTGTCATGTGCCATAAGCGCGCACCTACATACGCCCGCGATAAATACAGTTATGGAAATGCGGCAAGCAACAAAATATTGTGATGACTTTTTAATTAAAAACAATAAAATTGTTTGTCGCATTATATATTGATTGGTCAGCGAAATGAATCATCAGAGGCTGGCGGCCTTTTTTCCCATTTTTGTGTTTATCAATTCCCGACAAACGGCGACAGCCAAAGCCAGCCCCAGTCCGATTATCCAGGTTCAGCTCAGTGACTAGTATATAGGCTATATATATGCTGCCATAATAGCCATGGCCGTTTTCCGAGAGGATTTTGCAGTTTATCCCCCGATTGATGGACTGACGCGCCCCGCATTTTGTTTGGCAAATATTTTTGGCAATTTGATTGCGTTGGCCATATTTATGAAGCTTCGCTGGCTTTGGCCAGAAACTAGGGGTTAGGTGAACTTTAAAATAATTGAGTTTTATGTTTTAAAGCTCTTAATGGAGGGGCCTTGTATTATGAGCATGAACATGAATTGTCAGAGAGTAATTTCTCCGAAATTCAGTATTTATATAGCTCTGAAAATTGTAGATATAAAGTTATGAATATTCAACTGTAAACAGGTAATGTCTTAACCACCTTAATTTGTATATTTAACCCCAAGAAATGTATATATTTCGAATTAATATTTTATATACATATTTTTTTAATTATATTTTAAATTTATTCTTTAAGTTCTTCATCAAAATGTTTTTTTTTTTAAGTAGCGTAATATTCACATATCACCCATACGCCATCCTGCCCCATTAAATATTACCCATACGCCATGTTGGTTACTATATAAGGAGTAGGAAAAAGTAATGTCCAGTTATTCTATTTTTTAAATTATATTTTACATTTATTCTTTAAGTTCTTCATCAAAATGTTGAAATTTTGAGTAGCATAATATTCACATATCACCCATACGCCATGGCTGCGCCATTCAATATTACCCATACGTCACGTAGGTTACTATATAAGGATCAGGAAAAAGCAATATCCTGTTATTCTATTTTTTTAATTATATTTTACATTTATTCTATAAGTTCTTCATCAAAATGTTGGTATTTTTAGTTCCATAATATTCACATATCACCCATACGCCATGCTGCCCCATTCAATATCACCCATACGCCACGCTGGTTACTATATAAAGAGCAGGGAAAAGCAATGTCCAGTTATTAGCCGAGCTCAGTTCGATTTGGCCCAGCTCAGTTGCGTTACCCAAACTGGCCGGCAAACAAATGACCGTTTTATGGACGGCAATCAAGCACAAGACCACAAATACTCAGACTTATGGAGGGCCAGGCAACACACACAACGAGTGAGGGTCTGTATAGCATGGCAGCGGCAGCCAGATATGGACGCCAACGCCATATGTATGCGCATTGGATC
>VNKC01004099.1:13473-65060 GCA_008042775.1 Drosophila pectinifera | reverse complement strand
GCATTGGATCCCTGCCATCATCATCATCATCGTGGCTTGGCAAAAGTTCCAATTTTTCACAGAACTCGACCACAAAATAAAAAACACATTCTTATTACAAATCGTGGCGAGTGGCGTGCCAAAATAAAAAAAATAACACAAAAAGTAAAGGAAAAAAAAGAAAAAGTATGTTTTCATTCCCATAAGTGAAGAGGCTGGAGGCCCAAAGACGAATACCGAAAACCGAAAACCGAAAACCAACTGACGCACTTATTTTGCGCTTTGAATCCAATCACGTACCAATTTTCCAAATTTAACCTTTTTGAGCCTTCTCGCGCGCGGGAGCAGAGGGCAGGGTGGGGAGAGCCGGGGCTCAGTAGCTTCGGCTGCCAATAAAAACCATTTGCCAGAGTGAAATTTATATGGGCGCGTCGATAAAAAAGGGGAAAAAACAACGAAGAATGTATTGGAGAAGCGAAGAGGATGCCGCACTCGAATGGTGTGGGGCCAAAGACCATCGCAGGCCAAACGGCCTTTGAACCATTTCAATTGACCGAAGGCCAGGCCTCTTCTCTCCAGTTACCAATATGCCAGACCCCTTACCTGGTTCAGACTTGCACTGGCACTGAGATCGTGACACGAGTTACCTTCAGGGATTTTTGTTATTAATCAGAATACAAATATAAAAATAGCCCACAGATATTATACTTAATATAAATAAAGTAGTAATAATTTTCATAGTAAAATTATTCATTTTAAATAGCTTAAATGCAAAGCAAGAAATTGTGTTTACTTAAAAAATACCAAAACAACAAAAACTATTACCATTTCTCAAAAGAAATTTATTTAATATACAATTCAACCTAAATTTGTCAAACACTATGAAATATTTTATATAAAACTATTAATATATGCAAGTTAGACTGCAATTGTCCCAAGCTAAAACCTTTCTGTTATATAAATTTATTATCTTATTAATTTTTACGACTCTTAAGTCCTTCCTCGTGAGTTTCAGCTATCGGACCATCTCTAGTTGGGTTTTACTTGGCTTCGCTTTCCGTACTCAATCGATTTCCATATTAATATCGTAGTCTGCATAATTTGAGCCGATGTATCTGTACCACACCCCTCTTCGATCTCTGGGGCTATATGCACAGGAAAAAATCTAGTTATTCCAGCAAGTGGTAAAAATCTAACTTATTTATTAATATCTTTTATGATTTATTTAATTAAGAAAGGCAAGGCCTAGCTTCTTTCCTTACCTTGAACTTCTTTCTGGGCATTTAGCAAATAACAGTATATTTATGGAGCTTGTGTGGTTTTTCTTATGTTTTTGTCGCTGTGTACTACAAATACTCCTTGAGTCTTCTGGCTTTTATTTTTAAATTGAACTAATTTAATTGATGTCATATTTCTTGTTCGTTTTCCTTATGTATTTATTTTTAAACAGAACCAATTTAATTAATGTCATATTTCTTGTTCGTTTTTCTACTTTTTGTTGTTATAGAAACAGTTTGGGTAAGCTTATTGTTATTTTCGGCCTCTGCTAATTTATTTTTAGCTCAATTAGCTTCCTATTACTTCTCCTTATTTTTAATTACTTATAAATTAATAATACTTATGTATTGAGCTTAGATGATAATGCCTAATAGGTTTACTTGGTTGTAAGGCCAAGGTTTTATTGTTAAACCCTCTAAAGAATAAACTGTTCATCTTTTTCCCCAGTTTACTCGGCCTTTGCCCTTTTTATTTTTAATTTTTTGCAGTTACTGTGTGCTTGCCTGTAAGCGACACCATAAAATATTGAATGTGTTGAGCACACACGCGGCCACAAGTGCACTCGCCACTGCACTCATACATGTGTGTGTGAGTGTGTGTGTGTGTAAAAGCTGGGAAAATGCTGGGAAAACTCACTGTTCTCGAGTTCGTTTCTTGATTGTGGAACTCCGGATTCTGGGCTCCCGATTCTGGGCTCTGGGTTCCGGGCTCCCGATTCTCGGGCAACGAGTGTGTTCCGCCTGCTGGAGGAGTCTCGTTGTTTCGTTTGTGTTTTCTTCCTTTCCACGCGATGGCACTTTTGGCTTTTGTTGCCAACATCCTGCCCCCCTGTCCCTCTTGTCCTGCTCCCCTCGTCCCTTCAACTTCAGCTCAACTTTGACCCCCAGCGACCCCGTTACGAGTGACGCCTCATTTTCTTTATTTCTGGCGGCAGCACGCGCATTACATTACATTACAACATGGCCGGAATGGGTCCTGAGTCCTGAGTCCTTGCCCACACCCACACCCGCACCCACACCCGCATCCGCATCCACATCCTTGTCCCAGCGAGAGAGAGTCGCCCTTCGACTCGCATTTCGGCCATTTCTATTCGAGGAAGTGCGAGTGCGAGTGTCAAGTGAGTGTTTGAGTGCTCGGCTTATTCATGGATGCGAATGGAGTGGAATGGACATCCACTAAGTAATGGCGCAGAGTCAGTGCGTTGATGGAAAAATACTCCAGTCATTATCCGGACTAATTGAAATATCCCCGAGAGTTTGCGACCATAGATTTAAAGGGAATATATTGAGTACAATGTAAATGTTTAAAAGGGAATTTAAAGGTTCTTGTTAAGCATCGTAAATATTTATTGCCTAGGTTTTTGGAATAATCAAAGTGAAAAATTATCATAACTAAGCCAAAACTAAACTAAATTCAATTCGGAAAGCTGTTCTACATTAGTTTTTATCTCGTTAATTAATCTGCATATCAAATTCAGAAGTTTACGAAAATAAAAATTTTGCCAATTTTTGAAAATTTTAATGATGTAACCCCTTATCATTTTTTCAAAAATCGGTGAAAAATTTTTTTCTTTGTTTTTCCCATATTTAGTTTGTAAATAATTAAGAATTTAACGGCGAATCGGAATAAATACGGCATTTGGCTGTCATTCCATTTTTGGCCAAAATATGATGTTAGAAAGATACGTATTTTTTGGTCTGAAAATCGGTTTTTTATGTCCTAATTTGTTGGGACAAATCAAGGTGAAAAATATTCATAACTAAGCCAAAACAGTCTTAATTTAAGTGCGGAAAGCATTTCTATGTTCGTTTTTATTAGGTTAATTAATCTGCATTTCAAATTTAGGAATTAACAAAAATAAATTTTTTGTCAATTTTTGACAATTTTAATGATGTAACCCCTTATCATTTTTTCAAAAATCGACAAAATTTTTTTTTCTTTGTTTTTTCCATAGTTAATTTCTAAATAATTAAGAATTTAACGGCGAATCGAACAGTATACGGCATTTGCCTGTCATTCCATTTTTGGCCAAAATATGCTGTTGAGAAGACCTCAGGTTTGCGCACTTTTGGGTCTTTAAATCGGATGTGCAAATAATCCTAATTTTGTGAAAAATACATTTGTAAATGTTTGAATAGGAATTTTAAGGTTTTTGTTAAGAATCGTAAATATTTATTGCCTAGGTCTATGTCACTGCTGGCGGTTTATGTCGCTATAAACCTCGCAGGGCTTCCTTCGAAACGGATATCGCTTAATCAGCTAAATGTGTGTCCTTGGAGCACTTAAAGCCTTTGCTTCGCTTCCTGTGGTCTCTCTCCACCCCGCACTCCTCGCAGCTCCAGCTTCCCCCGCATCTCCCGATCTTTTCGGTACAAATTGATGCCATCTGTTCGACGCTTAATGCCTCGGGGTCCTGGCCAGCTCCCGGGCCATTTGTCGTGCAACACTTTCAGCGCTTTTTAATGCAGTGGCTGCATAATTTTTACGCCCGTAAGTCGCCTGCATTATCCGGGCCATAAATCGGACACGACTTCGCCTCCTCTCTCCCAGCTTCCTGCCCAGAATAAGGCTGAGGATGAGGACGAGAGTGGGAATGGCAGCCTTGGGCCCGAGGACCTGTGTGGCGGCGCAGTTAATTTTGGTCAGCGGGCAGCTCGATTCTCACACGATTTGCCCGACTCGCATATCCCCAGCCTGTCGGACTCGGACTCGGACTCACACTCACCTGACCCGAAAGCCACTTAAGAGCCATTCAAATTACGTTTCATTACGCTTATTGAGGGGGGAGCGGGTCTGCACAGGCCTTTTTTATGGCCGGCAGGTGCCTTCGAGTTTTGGAGGCATTCTCACCTGCAGAGTACCGTGGAGTGGCAGTCAGTCGAGTTTTCCTTGATAAGTAATACCTGAGATCACTGTTTGAGTTTCAGGTAATAGGGGTATACTTCTCTAATTTTAAGCTTCGTTTCGGCTTAAAATACTTTCCAATTGAATCAACTTAACCTTAACTTACCTGTAGGTAGCCATTAGTCGACCCACCTTCGAAGTTGAACTTTTAAATTCAATTTATTTACTTTTGTTGGCCAGCCAACAGCTATTGATTTAATTCGTATCTGGGGAACGCTTAATCAAAACTCTCGAATATATGACGGCCTCCGCTCTCATTTCCCTGACCAACTTCAGACCTCAGACTTCAGTCTCCGGGAAAATGCGAGGGAAAAGTTGAGCCCAGCAATTTGTTGGCCGCGAAAAGCGAGCGTGAGCTCGTTAGGGCTTCTCCGCCGAGATAGTTTCCTTGAAGTCCATCGCAGAACCAAAGGAAATATTAATTTCCAGCTATTTCGTGGGCTTTTTTGGGGAATTTTCCTACCTAAATGAATTCCTGCATTGCTTAATAATTACCTCAACCAAGGCGTTGAAATCTAAGGTGATTTTGTACAATTATATTGCTGCAATGTCTACGAGAGGGTGAGAGATGTAAAGTCAATATAGCAGTGATCTAGCTGTTTTAGGCTACACATAAACCCCACTATAAATAATGTCTTGAGCGCAGTTAACTTGAAAACAATCTGGCAATTCCAAGGTACAGTTGAGCCAAACTGCAGGCTATTCCTGCCAAACTGACAGTTCTCCACACAAAGAGGAAACGAGGACGCGATAGCGGAAAGGAAGTCGGCGGCTAGAGGCAGGTGAGAAAATCAGGGAATGAATCTCATCCGAGAGTTTCGCACTTGAAGGCGGCCGGTGGAAAAATAGAAAATAAGCAGGGACGGAAGGGTGGGACTCTGTCCAGAGCTGCCTGCAACTGAAATGCCCACCAAACAATGCAATAAAAAGAGAGTATATAAAAAATACCGGCGAGTCGGAAAGGTGAAAAAATAAGGATGGCCGGGCACAACACAAATAAAATGCGAAAATGCTGGGCGACAAGAACAACAGCAACATTAAGTGAGGAAAAAATAAATAAAAAGGCACGAAAAACAACGGGGATGGCGGAAATCTTGTGCTCTGCAGCAGTGGCAAACTTTTGAATAATTTATCCGGCGTTGAAAGGACGTTTTCATTAAAATTCGCCAACGTATTTAAAGTGAGAGATAAGTCCCAGAGTGGCGATTATTCAAGTGAGTTCATTTGCCTGCTAGGACTGCTAAATGTGTCCGATATGCGAAGGAGCCCGCATATATAGCCCAGCGCCGGGAAAATTTACAAATGACAGCGACAGTCGTCGTGTATGCCAGCGGGAGTCCAAACTTATTTGTTACATTCTTTTTTAAGCCCCAGGGTCTCTATAGATCACGGGGTTATCGGACTTTGAAACATCTTTTATTTAACATTCGGCAAGCACTCATTTTAATCCAGTTTCTAGCTATGCCAAGACCTTTTTCACAATTAATAAAAATATACAAAAAAAACTCTAGGCTTTCCTGAAACGGATATTGATTTTTCAGAATTTTTATTCTAGGGTATATCTGTTTATTTCCTGAGCTTTAAAATGCAAAAAATGAAACATCTTTTATTTAACATTCGGCAAGCACTCATTTTAATGGAGCTTCTAACAATGTCAATCCCTTTTTTATAATTAATAAAAATATACAAAAAAACCCTAGGCTTTCCTGAAACTGATGTTGATTTTTCAGAATTTTAGCTCTAGGGTATTTGTATTTATTTCCAGAGCTTTCACCATCTCTGTACAAAAACAGACCGTGGTCACACGAAAAAACTAAACTAAAGGCAAATGTTTTTACAATTCAATTTATATAAATTTTTTAGTGCCTTGCCCTCACATTTTTTTGCCCAAGAAAAATAGCAACTAAATGGGAATAATATTTGGCTGTTATTTAAAAACTGTGTTATTTTAAAGCTCTTCATCATGTTTTCCGTTAAATGGTTTTTGTTTACTGAAAAATGAACATAACTAACTAGCAGTTGTTAACAAAAGTGCATAAATAAATTGCTAATTTGATGCAGGCAGTGCATTTAATTTTCTTGTTTCCTTACAATCTTGGCATCATTTTGTGCCCCATTTAAGGCAAATATTTCTGAGTGATTTCCTGTTCTTGGCAATATAATATCAAATTCTGTGAGTGCTTTAAACTGCCTCTACTTTATTTCCAGCTCCCACAGTTATAGTTTTGCCTTGCCTTTGGCCAAAATTAGCCGGCTAAATCATGGCTCTTGACCACTTCAGTTCCCAGCTCGCCTCCCCTTCTGCATTTATATTCCTAGTTCTATCTGGCGTGTTTTGTCAACAGTGGAAATCAACGTAACATAAATTTAATGTCTGAAACAGATAGAATAAAACGAGGGAAAAAACCTCGCCAGAAAGAAGAAAAAAAACAGCCAGTTTAAAGCACAAGAAACATAATTTTATTAATTCTTCTTCTATTTTTTCCACTGTCTCTGTGTGTCTCTGATACCCTTCCTAAAGTTATAAATCACAGGAGCCTTTAAGTTCTTTCGTATATATAAAATATGATTTATGGCAGCAAACAAACACTAGAAAATATGAAGCAGCCTACAAATATTATTTTATTTTGGCTTTTTGCTAGATTTTTTATAAATAAAACCTATTTTATTTTGCATATTTAAATTTCATTAAATATATAATAAATATTTCCCTAAAACTATATTTTTTTATGCTTATGCAGCTACAACTATATTTTGTATAGGTAAAAATCTAAAAACCTTGCCATAATATTATTAATAATTTTAAAATAGATATTCAGCAATTCGGTCTTCCAAATCTTAGTCAACTCTCTCATTGTGCCCTGCTTTTTGGTATTTCATATTAGCTTTTTGCTAGATTTTTGTATAAATAAAATCTATTTTATGTTGTATATTTAAATTTCCTTAAATAGATAATAAATATTTCCCCAAAACAATTCGAATTATATCTTTTTTATGTTTACACAACTTAAAACTATATTTTGTATAGGAAAATATCCAAAAAACTTGCCATAATTTTATTAATAATATTAAAAAAGATATTCAGCTATTCGGTGTTCCAAATCTTGGCCAACTCTCTCATTGTGCCTTGCCTCTGGTGTTGTTTTAAGCTGAAATATGGCGCATTCGCTGCTGCATATCTCGCGAAACTATCACCACATCCACAGCCACATGTAGCGCTCGCTATAAGGGAGGCATGGGCGTGGGCAGGGGGGCAAAAACTAAAAAAGGAATGGTGGAGGGGGCGCATTACCGTTGGCTACAAAACTGCACCGCAGTGGGGCTGGCAATTTTCTTGTTGGGGGGAGGGGGAAAGCCAGAGATCCAAGCCCGAGCCCAACACGCCCGCCATTTCCATTTTATTCCGCTCCTGGGCAGCGTCGTTTCATCGCGCAATTTCCGCACAAGTGTTGGCAATATAAAAATAGCGACAAAATATAAAAGTAATTTATGTTTCGCCTTTTTCCATATCATTTCTATATGCATGAGCTGGGGCGCTCACTTTGCCTCGGCCTGGGTAGTTTATAAAAATGTTTATATACACGCTGCATGCATACTATATCCATATATCCGTATACATATATATATATACACGGCTGCCGGCTCATCCATTTTGATATATGAAATATGCATGTTGATGCGCTCGTTTGTATGCGCCAAACTGCATTTAATTTATTAAAATAAATATTTTGCAGTGTTGACTAGCGGTGTGTGATGCATGTTAACGGTGATAAAGCGCACTACTCGACGGGACCAAGAAAGGCTATTACATTTTGCAAAATACTTTTATTCTCTTCTCCGATTAAGTTAGAATTAGCTAGGAAACCAGGTTCAGAGTGGGTTTTATAATTTTCAGTGGATTTTAAATCAATTTAATTTTATTTAAAGTTAAAGAATGGCATACAAAAGTACTCCCAGAATGGAAGAAGAATTTAAATTAAATATTTTTCAGTGTTGACTAGCGGTGTGTGATGCATGTTAATGGTGATAAAGCGTACTACTCGGCGGCACTAAGAAACGCTATTGAATTTTGCAAAATACTTTTCTCTCCTCTCCGATAAAGTTAGTATTAGCTAGAAAACCAGGTTCAGAGTGGGTTTTATAATAGTAATTTTCAGTGGACTTTAAATCAATTTAAATTTATTTAAAGTTAAATGCTATAGAAAAGTTCTCCCAGAATTAAAGAAGAATTCAACTAATGAGGCAGGATGAGCCGCAGGCATTGTTTTCGAATGAACGGAAGTAAACAAAAAATCCATTACACATATTTACGTATTCAAATCGGACTGAATATCAGGAATTTATACCTCTGGCTTTCCCGTTTAATGTATATTATATTTTTCATTTGATTAATCGTAATCCGAGCGAGGCTTCATCCATAATTGATTGGCATTCTTGGCATTCCGTCGCTTTCAATTTGATTAACCAATTGCACTGTTGAAATCCGAAAACCAAAATTAAATATGTTTAGTCCGAAATCACATTTCATTATCGTTCAGCGTCGGCGTCGTCGACGGCGGCTGCATAATAATGTGGTCAGCCGCAAATAGCGACCACGCTGCTGCTGCCATTATATAAGCACCCACCTGGAAAGCCCACCTGGAAAACCCACCTGCCGCCCATCGCACTCAATGCACACATAGCCGCAACTGTCAAATCGCACGGCAAAAGACCAAAATACTCATAAATATATCAGGAGGAGCATTTACTCGCACTAGACTCATTTGACAGGATGTGGCAGGTAAATCTTTGCGAGGGCAAAACCCAAATGCAAACATGAATGCCCATAAATATACATGCGAATATATAAGCTGATATTTGTGTAATCGATTTTCAGCCTAGTCACTCCATTAATAATCTTTTTTTTTTTCATTTTACTAAGAAAACATTTCAATTTGCATAATTTGCAGTTCAGCTTTGGTTTTGTAGAGAAATTAAAGACTTTCTGCATTTCAAAAACTAATATATAAATATATAAATATATATTATAATGCATACATTCCTTTATCAAATAATAATTATAAAATACACAAATCTTGTAAAATAGTTAAACAATATATTAGACAATATTTTTCTTAAACAAACCCTTGGTAAAATTATTATAAAAACCTTTAATAAGTTCCAAAGAGCCTAAATTGTCCCCTGAAACTTACACTTCATTAAATCTAATAATTTAATAATACATAAATGCCTTTATTAAATAATTAATATAAAATACATGAATCTTAGAAAAGAGTAAATCAATATATTAAACAATATTTTTCTTAGACGAACCCTTAGAAAAATTATTTTAAAAAACCTTCAATACAAAAATGTAAGTTTGTGTACTTCAATATATATTATATCCTTCAAAACTCCGACGTCAGCCTAAATTGTCCCCTGAAATCACACTTCATTTGTATTAACAAATGGCCGCCTGGCTTATATACTTACTAATATATTCTTATGTACATTTTTGTTATTTGTTTGTGTATTTTTTATTGTCCATCAAGTATGCAAGTAGGGGGACAGATAATGACAGGGCGATGGGTAGAGCGGCTGACCCCCTGCGGGAGCAGCAATTCAGAAAGTTAACAAATAAAATTATGCAAACGTCAACAGCAAACAAATTAGACGACAACGACGAAAAAATAAGGGAAAAAGAGCACAAACAAATTTGCAAGCGACGAGCAATGGGAAAATAAAATCCGACTCCGTAATATGCCAAAACTGTGTTCATAGTGTAAAAATGTCTATTTACATAGTCGTGCATCATGGAGCCAGGGCAACAGGGGGGTGGAAAGTCAAGGAAACTGCACAACAAAAGTACAAAAAAATTAAAATATCTATATGGAAAAGTACATAAATTTCAGGGAAAACCAGAGTGGCAGAGGGTCGGCACAGATTGCGGCAAACTATTTGCAGGCGGCAAAAGCAAAATGCAAATAAATCCCCCAATGCCAGTCCCACGTCGCCAGTGTGTGTGTGTGTGAGTGTGTGCAACACACACTAAACAACGGGAACGTGTTCCCGCTCGTCTTCGGCCATCCGTCCGCTCCACGCCCAATTTTCCGCCCATTTGCCCGCCCGAAAGATAACCGAAAGGGCGGGGGGATACACATATGTATGCAAAATATGCCCACCTGGAAATCTGCGAAAAAAATCCGAAAAAATACAAAATGCAGAGCCCGAAAAGGCGGGCCAAATTCGTTTACAAATCGTTGGTCAGAGAAGTGTGTGTGCCGGCAGGGAGCACTATCGTCCGTGGATTCATACGATTTTAATGTAGCACACATTTTTGGGGTCAGCCGAGGGGTTTTGGTTAAGCGAGGCCCTTACTGGCCAAGGGCCCTTGCTGGCACAATTAATAATAATATTTAACAGGCAAGTGTCCTTGCTGAATGTGACTTTTTTGGATCACAGTCTTTAAGCATTGAGTTTAAAAAATGGTAGCAACAGCTGAGGGGCGTTCTTCTTATAATTATCTAAATAAGAGTTTATCAATAACATGTTACATTTAACAAATAGCAAAAACCTAGCTAGAGCCATTGATCACACCTTAGTTAATTGTAATATAAATCAAATTAAAATATAATTATTGATAAATTGAATGGCGTTCTTCTTATAATTATCTAAATATGAAGATAGTATCATTATTTTTCAATAACCTGTTACATTTTACCAAAAGCAAAAAACTTAGCTAGAGCCATTGATTACACCCTAGTTAATTGTAATATAAATCAAATTAAAATATTGTTATTGGATAAAATGAGTGTGTTCTTCTTATAATTATCTGAATAAGAAGATATTACCATTATTTTTCAACAACATGTTACATTTAACAAATAGCAAAAAATTTTGCTAGAGCCATTGATTACACCTTAGTCAATTGTGATTTAAATCAAATTAAAATATAATTATTAGATAAAATGAGTGGCGTTCTTCTTATAATTATCTAAATAAGTAGATATTTATTATCATATAAATATATAAATATATATATATATATTAATTTTCAATAACCTGTTACGTTTAACCAAAAGCAAAAAACCTAGCTAGAGCCTTTGATTACACCTTAGTAATTGTAATTTAAATCAAATGTTTATGTTATTTAAATCCAATTAAAATATAATTATTAAATATATATAAAACATATTTTCTATAATTTACATTATATAAATAAAGCACACATCGGCTAAAATACAAGCTTATTTCAAAAATGGCTTAGTCCAGCCTGACCTAATTCCGATTCCAGTTAGCCCTGCCATTTCCCCTCCCCAGAGATTACCCCGGCGACATTCCGGATCAAAGGCACTCCATCTGTGTTTGTTTTTTGTTTTTTGCGTATTCCCCCGGTGGAAATCATTGACAATTCGCTGACGTCTCCTCCCCGAACCCCAGAAGCCCCCAGGAAGTGTGGGCCAGAATGCTAGAAAATAAAAAAAATGTATTAAAAAGGGCAGCTCACAAATGGCGCAGAGAGCTGGTAAAGTGAAATTTGTGCTGGCACACGTGGAAGCATTTTGTCGGACCGGAAGTCGCATAATTTGAAAGCGGAAACAACTAATTTGATTGTATTTAGCACCAGCCTGGGACTCGGTCAAGAGCAGGGGAGTTGTGGGGGCTTTTTTGGGAGTGGCTTTTATCCAGGCGAGACCGGCTTAATGATCAACTTTTTAGTTGCAATTAGCCGAAGTAGAAACATCGAGTTCAGCCGAGTTGAATTTTCCCAGAGTGGTGAGGATTGGGGCCCCGGGTTTTTGTGGTTTTTCCCACATTTCACTTTCATTTTTAGCAGCAACAAAAAGAGAAAAGAGAGAAAGGAACACAAAAACGGACCGGAAAATGTGCTAACTTTTTAATGTGCTCAACTGCTGTCCAAAGCTCTCTGGGGGGGAAAAGGCTGCAGCTGCAGCGGCTGGGGAAACTCGCTCGAACGATATCAAAATGAACGACTCTGGTTATAATGCCTGGCAGGTCAGTAGCTGACAGCTGTGAAACTATCCGACAACTGACGGACTCCCTGACTTCTGGCAGGTAAAATGCACCGAAACTTTACACCGCTTTACTTTGCTTGAGAACTTCAGGTGAAGGGAAAGCTCTGCATTTCGCTAACTAATTTTTAACTTTTGCACAACGCGTTAAACTTGTTAAAAGTCCGGGCTTTACTACTCATTACTCCTGGCTTACTTTAAATAAATTGTAGCCTTTAGCTGTTGCCTCTAAGGTATTCCATCTTATTTGCTTATCATAAATGTACTATAATTTGACTATTTTTAGTTGCTAGCTGACCTTGTTTTTGTTTTTTCTATAGTTCCCATTTCCCCCAGGAAAATCGCACCCGGAAAGCGATGCAATTTATTAGAACTAACAATCTCATATATCATGCACGACGGGCAGCTGCTCGCTGCGAGAATCGGGCTAAAGTTTACAACTCAATTTGTTGGACATCCCGCAGAACATATCCATAGTTAATGATCCTCCGCCGGGCGCAGTTAATATTGCAAACAGCGGCGAAAAATGAGGGGGAAAACTTTTACGGATTTTCGGGGGCTGTCTAATGGGGTTGGAACTTCGGTGGTGCTGGTGCCGGGGGTTTTCCAGCGAACCTTTTTGACAAGCGTCGCAGTCATAACTTTTTTGCCGTCCTAGTTGTTGCTGCTGCCGTTGTTATAATTGCTCATTACGCTGGCATGTGCCACTCCCCCAAAGCCACATACAACCTACGGTTCCGGTCCGTACAATTTTCCAGACGCCCCGCTCATTTTGCAGCTTTACAGCTCGCCACAATGAAACTTTTCAGTTGATTTTATTATTTTTCCTCCGCTTTCCCTTTATTTTTTTATGTTGTGCTTGATGTTTGATGCCTCCGAATGGCAGATTTCCTGCCGAAGCCGAAACTTTTCTCTAGGCCCAAATTAAAATGGCATAAACATGGTCAAACCCTGAAGACCCTTGAGTTTAGAATTATATTTCATAAACATATATATATATACATATATTTTATGTGTTTTTTTGGCAGAGCTAATTAAAAGCATTTTATAAATTTGCCATTTTGTTGGACATATAAACCAAAAAGGGAAAGAGTTCCTAGCATTAGAACTCTAGAGATGATAGTCAGCTAACTCTAAGACTTATTGAAAAGTAATCTTTCATATCAAACTCATACTAAAAATTATAAAAAATATATTTATTAATAGTCTTACTCATTATCTTAAGCATTTAGTAATTATTTAACTCTTTAATGTTTTACCAACTTCTTACCAACACTGATTTGCTAATTTGTCCATATTAACCCATGCTCTCAACAGCATCAAATTTGTTGTTTCTAACTATAAAAATGTTGGGCTTTCGAAAACCTAAATTAATTATTCCCATTTAATATTTATGCTACATTTTATCATTTTAGATTGATCGACTTGACCAACACTTGTATGGTTGCATCATATTTACGTTTCCAGCACTGCTCTAGTCCATATCCCAGGTACGTTCTTAGTTTAATTATTTCCAGATAACTTGTAGGTATTTTTAAGATAATTTTTAGAATAATTAAAAAGAAACCTAATATTTCGTGTAATTTTAAGCAATCACATTAATTGATATTAATTTTCTTTTGAACACTGGTCCCATCTCCAGGGCAAACACAATGAGAGGCCACGACCTTCCAGCCGTACTCGAGTTCGGTTTGTTTAGGTGATGGAATTTTGGCTGGGCGGAGGAGTGAATGGATGGATGGGTGGGTCAATGGAACCGGATGGACTTGGAGCTGGCCATGGTCCTGGTCTTAGACTGAGAGCCTGCGGCCGGGACGCGACACGTGCAACGGGCGCGTCAAATAGGAATTCATTAACAAAACGTTACACAAAATTTTAATTAAATATTAAAACATAAAAGTTGGGCCCCGCAATATTTCTCTCTGCGTTGGCGACAACATTTTTGGCCAGACCTTGGGGCACTTGAGCCGCCCCCAAGAACCACCCCGGAAACCCCTCTCTCTCCCCGCCGAAAACCGTGATGACAGCGGGCTTTTGTTGTTGTTTTCGAGACGAAGTGGACCCGGCCCGGTGGCGGTGCTTTCAGTAATAGAAAATTAAGTTCTATTTATGTGCAAAAGTTCCTCATTAAAATCGAGCAGGCAAACTTTGATTAAACTTGCCTGCCTGCCTCTCGCTTTTAATTCTGCTTAGTTTCCTTTTTTTTTCGCTTTGTTCTTCGAGTATATATATATATATTTTTTTTTGCTCTTGGTTATTGGGAGGAGCGGGGCAACAGTTTGTTTTTATGCGACAAAACTTGTCGATAATTTAATTAGTGGAATTTCCTAGCCGGACGCAATGCCGGGGCAATAAAAGCCGGCCGGAGAAGACAGCAAATTGCCCATAAGACTTGAAAGCAGCCCGGCGACACTGGACCCGGAGGGAAGGAGGGGAGCAGGAGGAGGGAGGAGGAGTGGGATTCAGAATAAGTCGAAGGGCGTGGCAGGCGACGGAATGCCGCCCGGCCTGCCTGCGGGCATTTAATGTATCTTTAATTTCCCCTGTGGTTCATGTCGCACACAATCAGAGAAACAGGCAGCGCGGGGTCTCCCCTCGTTCTGAAACAGAAAACATATACATATATATATACATGTGGCTATATCTACATACTAGGGATACAACACACACACATATATATATAGAAAGTACAAGTACGAGTGTGTGTTTCGTGGGCACACTTCCGCTTCCGTTGAATAGACTCACCTTAGTGCTATTTTTTTGTTTTTCATATTTTATAGTAAATAATAACAGACTATAAAGTATATATATTATAATTTAAATAATTTATTTACTTACCAAAATATTTACTTAATATTAAATATTTTATTTCTTTACAAAATTCAATTTAAAAACAGTATTTTCTAGAAAGTTTCCTAAATAATTATATATATAATAGCACTCCTAACCCTATGCACATTATTGTGTGGAAACTTAAGGAAATGGGTTTTCCCCGCACACACTCCTACACACACACACACACACACACACAAGGGGAGACTGCTTAGCAATCACACATGAGTGAGTTGGTCCCCAGTCCCATCCAAAATCAACATTGTCGTCATCGTCATCGTGGCCAGTGCGTCGGATTAACGCCCATCCGAAATCCAAATACAAATTGGAATTCTAGACGGAGGCAGCTCCTGGCCCTTTGAATTTGGCCTGGTTAGAACCACGAGGAAGCCCTAGACAAAAATAACGACTTGTAGTTAATGCCATCAAGCTGGGAAGCCGGGCCTCGGGCCTTAGCCAAATGCAGAAGAGCGACAGAGGCCACCCTTTTTAATTCGAGTTTAAGGCTTCTGGGGACAGGGCTAATGACGCCCTGGGGGAAATACCCATCGATGGCCGATGACCCATGACTAAAAGCCAAAAAAAATAACGTTGAGGGAGTTGGGAATTGGGCAGTGCATCCAATTAACTGTGAACATAGCGCTGTCCCTACATAATCAGCACCTGCCATCAGGACAAGCAAATCAATGCGGCCGAGCCAGTATTCATGAGTCATTCAACTCACTCACCCATTCATTCATACACTCAGTTGCCCATTTTCGGGGCCATAATTTATTAGGCATGCAGTGTTTTCCGACGCCTTGATTGTGCACTGGAAAAAGCTATTGTTCATATCTGGGGTCTCTAAAAATCATTTATTGGCTTCTTAGTAAGTTGATATATTTAACACAACCTGTCTCTTAATTATTTAGTACCGAATAATAATTGTGTTGCAATTGATAACAAACTTAAAGAATATTTTTAAGGTAACATACTCTCTTTAGAAAATAGATTTTAGAAAATGTATACATCGCACTTTTAGATATAAAATCTCCGATTATTCTCACAAATATCAAGTACTTACCTTTTTAATATTTAAATAATATATTATACAAACTAAACTTAACATTTTCCTCTCAGTGAGCCAAGTCTGGCTGTGAGGTGTGGCTGACTTTGATTTGATTGAGCACAAAACTCACCTTTTCCCAGCTTGTCCAAACATTGAACTGCACTCAGTGTCCAGTGCGTACGCAGGATGTGTTCCGGTTTCTGGAGTGGAGTGTAGTGTGTGGTTTTTTTTGGGGGAAACACCCCCTTAATACCCTGACTAGGCATGTTCATATGCCACGCCCCACGCCCCCGCGCCACATGCCACACAGCGAATGCAACAAGCTGGCAAAACCAGGACACCAGTCGACAAAATATTTGTATACCCCTTCGAAATACCTCTTTGAGTAACTCACAAGATAGTTTTTAACTTATATATATATATATAGATAAGACTTTTTTTAGATATATAAATTCAAATCCTTTTGCTGGCTTAACTTAAGAGAAATACATATTTTTAAAGCTTTTCTAATCAAGTAATAACTATTAAAGTATGCTTTAATGGCTTACTTTCCCACTATTTAGTAGTGATAGATATACCCTTGAAACCCAAAAAGCCACTGGGTATGGCGGAAAAGTGCAATCGCCCTGGCCACGCCTCGACCAGAACTGGAGCACATCAATGGGGATTTATAAAAAATGCAAATTCATTAGAGCCGGCAGGACGAACCTGCTGACTGAGTGCTGAGATCTCCAGAGCTTGAGAGCCCGAAAACTGAGTCCTGAGTCCTCTGCCAACCTGAGGGCTGAACCGAGTTGGGTTGGCCTCGGCTCGGTTCGGTTCAGTTGGGGGCCACTGGCTGCTCCACTAATTCCAATGGCTTGACACACAAAAAAAGGAGGAAAAAGTAGAACCCACCGAGAGACGGCAAAAAGAAATTGGGGTTAGGGAAGCCCTGGAACAGACACAGAGGCGTTGTGTGAAAGTGCAGCATCAGGGGCTTTCCCGCTTTTCCCACTTTCCCTCAACTGCGGCAGCATTTGGAAATTAAAAGAACAGCATCCGACCAGAAGAAGTCGAAGAAAAGTGCAGCCCAAGAGGAGCACATATTGATGGAGCAGAACGTGGCTCAACTGACACGTAAGATGGGCGCTGCCAGTCGCTTCTAAGGATACCCATGATCCTGCGGCCCTTCTGGCGTATTCTCAGACATGTAATCAGCTAAAAAAAATAGCAAAAAAATGCAGAAATTCATGAAGTACAGACCATAAAGAAACGGAAGATAAGATAAATATATTATTAAGATATATAAACTTAAGAAATTTATAGGTAAATAAGTAAATAAATGTCTTGGAAATATTTAAGCTCCTACTAGTAAATGCTATTCTTATTTAATTCTCAGAACATGTATACAATTTCCAATTTAATTTCAAGCACACTTACTTGCTCCAAATGCAGTTTATCACTTAATACAGGACACTTGGCAGTCTATAACTCGGCAAGACATCCTTCTGCGGAATCGTACAGATTTTTCAATTCTCATTTCTGTGGCATGTTTGCGCATCTGTCCCGCTGTCGTTGCTGCTGCCGTTGCTGAACCGAGTAATCCTGCATATCCTTCGTGACTGTCTTACCTGTGGTCCTGTACACATAAATCTCAACTTTGGCTGCCAAGTTCCAGCTCACTCACTCGCTCGCATCGCACTCGCAACCGCATTTCCCAAGCGTGGCCTCGTCGTTTGCGGAGCAAACTCTGCAACGCATTGCAAGTGGAATTCAAATTCGTAGCATACTTTGCAGCGCTTATTAAACTCAAGATAAACGTCGAAAAAACACAGAAAAAAACCACAAAAATGAGAGAGTGGGAAAAACCACTAATAGCAGCACCATGCAGCCGCCGCAGAGTATGCTTTTCGGTTTAATGAAGCGGCCGCCGCAGCATTAGCAGCTGATTCCCCGAAAAAAACTTGTGGAAACTCTTTCGCGGCAGTCATAAGTTCAATCAACATCAAATTTAATTAAAACGCTAAAAGCATCCGCCCACGCCCACTAATGCAAAGCCGGAACAGAAACAAAAACACAAAAAATAGGAGAAGAGGCCAAGGAAAGAGTTCGAAAAATACACTGGCAATAGGATCGAGTTACCTGATGGGAAAAACACTTATTTAAAAAAAAAAAAAAGTTGCAAAAATTGATGAGGAGATAATTAAGTCTCTCTTTTATTTTACAATCAGAAAATATATAATTTCCGATTGAAAAATCAAGTACAGACTTAATGGTTAATCCTGGCTTTTCTCTCTGTGTAGCGAAAGAGGAGAGAACACCCAGCCCAGGGGTCGACAGGGAGAGAGAGAAAAGAGCGAACGTTAAAACGGAAATAATTGTGGCCTGGCCGGAGACTGTCAGACCGGATATGGACAGATATGGGGGCTGGGGTCTCCACTTTCGGAGGAAGGAGATGGAGCGGAAATGGTGGAGGGGCAGCGACATTTGCAACACTTTTGGTTTGTAATTAAGTAGCCAAATGGCAGACAGACGCCTGGAGGGGGTAAACTGAAAAGGAGGTGGGAAAAGAGGCAGCGGAAAGGGGAGAAAGAAGGGAGCCTGAAGAGGGGGGAACTAATCATAGTTACACAAATGCCAATGGCGGAATTAACTTGGCAGCCAGCCATGATTAACAATTGAAATCGATGGCGAGGGTAATCAGTTTTGGCTTTAACTAAAGGCATTTTGTATAATTTTTTTAGTTAGTTAATTATGGTCTTATTATGGCAAGATGCTTACTTATTTCAGTTAGCAAAGAAAGAGCTATCCTAGGAGAAGTACAAGTCCAGTCTCCAGCCTTAATGCCAAAATAATACAGCGGAAACTGGCAACTTAAAACAATTCCATTAAGTGTTAACTGGGCAACCAGACAGGAACAAATGGCTTAAAGTTTCGCAGACTTGATGGCCCTGAAGGTTAAATACAAACTTGTGTTGGGCCTCTCTCTTGCCACAGATTTTTATTTGCCAAAAACTAAGAACTGAGGCCCAAATACAATTATAAACACATTTGTCTCTTTTTTCTTGGTTTTTTTGTTGTGTGCCTGCAACTTTAGTGGCAAGCTCACTTTCAATTTGGCCTTCGTGTAAGTGCAACACACACGTGAGTTTTTCCAGCTCCCATTCCCCTCTCTCTCTCTCTCTCTTTGGCAGAGCGAGCGAGACGGGGAGCAGGACAAATTGTGTAGAAGAAATAAAGGAAAAGCGGAGAGGCAGACAGACTCAGTTAGTGGCAAACTTTTGCCGCTTTGCAACACTTGAGCACAAGCACAGTCCGGGCCCAAAGGCTTATCCACCAGCACATGTCCCCCTCTCTGTGTGCGTGAGTGTATGTGTGTGTGTGTGTGTGTGTAACTAATTTAAAAAGTAATTTTTACTTCCGGCATTTACACAGCTGCATTTAGCACTCAAAAAGGGGAAAAACCAAGCAAAGGAATCCGACGATGATGAGAGAGAGAATTGTAGTGTGTGCCTCGTAGAGCCCACCTTTGAGTAAAAGTTTTGTACAATTTCGAAGATTTGTTTTCGACTTAAAATAAATAAATAAATACTAATAAATACTTATAAACTAAATAAAAAATAAATACAATAAAATATAAGCTTAATTACTTTAAAACCTGCTTTATTTAACTATATTAAAAGTAAAAACTTTAAAAAGTACATTTAAACTTTGTCTTCATAGCTTATAATCTTTAAGAAACTATTGTTTCGTTTTAATATATTTTTCTAAAAAGTTCTACTATTATTTTGTACTGTAGCAAAGCGGGATTATTCATTTTCCCCACCTGTCAAACGACAGGTAATTACCTGTCCCTAAACCTTGGCCGATTTCCAGGTGAAAATAAACACAATGGTCGGCAATGGTTTACTTTCTCAACAAAGGCAAATCAGAGTAAATAATAATAAACTAGCCCCATGGCAACACTTTGTTCTTTCCACTAAATCGGCAAGCGATTTTCCACCCCCCGGAGCAACAACCGCCCCTTCCGCCCCCCGGAGCAACAACCGCAACAACGACAGCTGCAACAACATCAGCTGCAGCAACAATTGCTTATTTAGTGCTGGCAATCTGTGTTCGATGAGTTTCGATTGTTGCGGCCGCAGTGCCGCAGGTGAAAAGGGGTTGCGGCCTAGAAGGGGTTAGGGAAATAGGGCTTGGAAGGGGGTTGGAAAAGCGGGCGGGGTGGTGGGCAAAGGGCGGACAACAACAGTCCCGAAGAGCGGTCTTTTCCTCTGTCAGAGCAATTAATTTGCCAAAACTATTTGCGATTTGCACTTAAACCAATTTAAAATCAAAGTCCAGGCCAGAGCCAAAAAAAAAAGCGAGCAAATGATGAATGGACTGACCCAGGCCTGTGCTACACTCAGACAAATTGGGCATATACTATAGATTCAGCTAATATTTATATAGGATTTATTAAAGCCTTTTATGGTACCTGATTTAATACGATTTGCTTATAGAAAAAAATAGTATTAAGTACTAGTCATTAAAAATTATTCTCTCATTTAAATGGATTTTTAAAATTAAATTTATATATACACTTGAACTATTTTATAGTTATTTGATTTGATTAATATTTAATGCGTTTTATTTATTATTTATTAGCCAGATTTTCTTTTATATTTATGAGAACTAAACCATTTTCTCAGTGAGAGCTGCCGCGGGAAACTATGTTTGCCAAAGTGATTATAATGCCCGATGTCGAGCACGCAAAGCCAATATCTTGAATGGCAAACACCATAAATTGCCGTGATGGGGCCATAATCGCAATTCATAATCGAATATGCATCATAAATATCAATAAGAGAGAGGACATCGAGATTTAGCATCCGGCATTCAATAACTCAGTCGATAAACGAGGACACTCCACTCTGGTCCCCTCATCTTCTCCTGTCAGCGGTCTTCCGTCTCCAGTCTCCAGTCTCCCGTCTATAGTCTCCACTCTCCAGTCTCTAGTGCGGGGCTAATAACAAATCTAATGCCAAAACAAACGCTCCGAAATGGCAAATATATAGAGCACATAAAACCGACAATGCGGCCATAAAAGCTAAAGTCAAAGCCAAAAGACAACGGCCCACACACACACACACACACACATTTCATTTCATAAGCCAAGCATCTTAATCTCCAGGAATAAACTCGTTGACACCCCCCGCCCCCGGGGGAAACTCTGTTAGCCGGAAAAGCCCCACCGCCACGGACGCTTTCCATGTTTGAAATTAATTTTATTCACACAAAAATTCTCGCGCGCATACAATTTCATTAAGCAAATATTTTCGTCGCCCGCCAGTGTCTGATGCTTACCTCTTCTCTCCGAGGACACGGCACCATGCCACCCGCCACCCACCACCCACACGTCCTTGCCCGCCTCCCGCTCCCCGCTCGCCACTCGATCCCTGAAGAAAGCACAATTCTATACACTAAAACAAACCGAAGCCAGCAGGGCAAAGAGCCAAGGCTTGTTCGACTTTGTGGTATCCTTTGGCTACAAAATATAAAATAAGAAAATACTTTAAGACTTGCTTTTTAAAATATAAAAAAAAAAATATAAATATATGTCCCAAAGGATCTGAATTTAAATTGATATCTTTATCTTTGGCCAAGTTATTATTTTAACTAGTATTGATATGGATATTAAGGATCATTCTATGAAGGATATATTCATGTTTTTAAGCAAAAGGTTTGCTGGATTTTATATTGTTTTTTAAGTAACTCCAAAACTTTTAAGAAAACGATTTTATTTTAATAATATAATATTAATATTATTATTATTATTATTATATATTTTGATATTATATAATGATATTGTTATAATAATATTATATTCAAATTACAACTATCTGTATAGCAAATAATAAATAGCATAATGAAACAATAGAATTCTGCAAGCGAAAATCGAAGAATATTATTATTTTAAATAATGTACCATTGGTCTTAAAGTTAAATATCGAAAGGATGTTTGTATATGACTATTTTTACAGGGTATTCCTTGGTCGCAACACACTTTACCGTTATTCCCCTTAACTTTTTGTCCTTTTTGTGTGCTTTTTTGCTGCCGCTTTCGGCGAGTTAACGACGCGTAGCATTTATACGATTTTAATGCCGCGAGCGGTCCGCAAGAAACGGAGTCCTCCCCTTCACCTTTGCACAAAGCGGAAGAAACGCCAAAGTCACCCGTCACCCGCCACCCGCCGTCACCCCCTTAAATGATTCGCTCATAAAACGGGGCACATAACAAATGATACTCCCGGCCACGCCCACTGCCCCAAAAAATACAAAACGAATCGGGACACACAAAAAGAGAGAGCCGAAAAAGATAGCACAATTAATGCATTAAAAAGAGCGGCGTTGAAGGGGCAGAGGGGGAACGGAGGCGGGGAGGCAAGGCCAATAAAAATGCCATTTAATGACGCCTGCAAATTTTCGAGCCTCAAATAATCAGCATAAAAATGAACCACAAAAATGATGAATATATACAAAATTAATTGAAATGTCCCACAGAGCCGGCGAAAGAAACATTAAATAAATGCACAATGCAATAATACATACATTTCGCGAGTCAAATGCCACCGAAATTCCACCGACGATTGACAGGCGAATTGTGTTTGCCACGACCATTATATGGCCGGGCGGCACAAAGCCGATAATGAGGCCCACAGAAGCCGGGAGTCGGTAATCGCCAAAGGATTCAACTCCAATTTAATTATTAACTATATCTACGTGTAGTCGGGCTTCGAGAGAAAAATGCTTTTTAAATATTATTTCTTCATTTTTTAATAATTAATTTGGGGTATTTAATATTAAAATATATTAAAACAGGCCACATTTTCTTAAATGCAAATGGTATATATATATTTACTTACTATTCAATTTAATTATTAACTATATCTACGTGTAGTCGGGCTTCGAGAGAAAAATGCTTTTTAAATATTATTTCTTCATTTTTTTAATATTAATCTGGAATATTTAATTTAAATAAAATATATTAAAACATACCACATTTTCTTAAATGCAAATATATATTTACTTACTGTTCAATTTAATTATTAACTATATCTACGTGTAGTCGGGCTTCGAGGGAAAAATGCTTTTTAAATATTATTTTTTAATATTAATCTGGAATATTTAATTTCAATAAAATATATTAAAACAGACCACATTTTCTTAAATGCAAATGGCATATAATTTACTTACTATTTATTATTTATTATTATTTAAGCCTTTTAATTCCGAGTTCCCTTTAATTTAACTTGATTTATTTCTTTGAAATCTTCCAGGCAATGAATATAGACTTAAGTTAAAAAAATGTAATATATATCAGGATCCAGAAGGACTTCAATCTCCCAGAAGCGGAGACAACCCAATTAAGGAAGAGGGGATAAAACGAGAATGAGGATTGAGAGGACTGAGCGAATCAGTTGCCCCATTCCGTCCAAGATGCTGCTCCGCCCAGCTTATTGGCTCAGTCGTCCATATCCCCCAGTCGTCCAGCTCCTCCTCCACAGTCTCCATCCCCCGAATCCTTTCATTCCCTGCTGTGTCCATTGCCTCGGCCATCCATCTCAATTTACTGCGTGAGACTTTTGTCAACGCACGGCGAGAAAATGAATGCCAGAAATGGCAGCAAGGAGCGAACGAGGGAAAAAATGGGCCAGAGTGACAAGGAAATAAGAAGCAGGACATTAGAAGGACACTGTAGATACGGTGCAGCTGCCAAAAAAACTCCATAGAAGCTGGCAGCATACTGAAAGAAAAATATGTAGCACTAAGTATTAATAAAGACATGTGCCATTTCTATATTTTCTATTGAAAAATAGATTTAAATCGAGCGTTAAAGATATTTTTGAAACTTTTGATCAGCGGATACTTGATTTCCTAAGCGCATACTTAATTTTGTGAATGTATACTTGATTTTTATCACGTATACGCCATGCAAAACAACGTGTATCTGAATTTTTAGAGCTCATCGGCGGTTTTCTCACAGTGCCACCAAAAAAGCAGGGCCCAGATGAAATGGAACACGGCGAAAAAAAGTGTTGGCCAAAAAAATAGCAATTTATGCGGGTCTCTCGCGCTCTCTTATTACCTTCTCGCTCACTCCCCTGTTGATTGCCCAAGCCGCCGTGTGCGTTAGTGTGTGTAATTGCAAGTGTGTGTGTGTGAGCGAGTGTGTGTGTGTGCGAGTGTGTGTGTGTGCGAGTGTGTATGTGTGGGCAAACATAAACAACAGTTACGCTCGAACAACGGGCAAAGTTGCATTTCCGCTGTAACCGTTTTCCGCCCCGGGAAATGCGTTCGACGCGTGTTTGAAATATTGGGCCCGAAAGTCGGGGCGGGACCTCGATACCCTAAGCTCCCAGAGCTCAGTGAGGGGTATATTGGGTGCCAGCAGGGCTCTATATAGTATATATTCTCTGAAAAACGAAGCTCTAACGATTTAAAATCAATTTTATAAGGTAGCTTAGTAAGTAAGCTTAGTTAAATTTATTGATTAGCTCTTAAGACTTGTTTTAAGATATATAAGAGTACAGGGCATCTCTCAGTCGAATCCGTGAGATGTTTTTTCGACTTTTTTTTATCCAACCACTCAAACCCCCGCTCTTTTTTGTGGTCAGCTCCGCTGGCTAGTGATTTTGCTGCTGGTCAGAGGAGCAGTCCCGTTTTCATCTCATTTGAGCGAGCATTTAATGTTCAGCCGTTGCGGGCTGGAGAACTGGCTGGAAAACTGGCTGGGAAACTGCCTGGGCCAGGAAATGATTCTTAATCCCCCCGCCCGACTTCCCGCAACCTTCGGCGATCTCTCTTGCTGTCCACGTTTTATGGGCGGAAAAGCGGGGATTTTCCGCACACCATGTTCTGCTGCTGCTGCTGCTGCAGCGCAAATCATGCGTAATGGAATTGAAGTCGCAAAAATTGTCTGCTGCTGCTGCTGCTGCTGCTGCGTTGCTGCTGCTGCTGCTGCTGCGGTGTTTGCAAGCGATTAAAGGCGATAAAAACAATAGTGCGAATAAGGCTTGAAGCTCATTAAAATTGAATTGTTTGATAAACGTTAAGTACAAACCAATTAATTACTAAATTGATTATAATTGCTACGCTTTGTGGAAAGATATATGGGTAAAATGGGTAGAGAGAGGCATTGTACATGTAAACAATTAAAATTCTTAAAGATTTTTCAACTTTAATTAAAGTTTAAAAATAAATATCAGCAAGGCTTTGAGGAAGCAATATTTAAAAATTATTTTAAAATAATTTCTGCTCCCACAAATAAAATTAGTAAGTCTTAAGAAAAAACGTTTACTAATTCCTAATTAAGGCAGGAGTTCAAAGAATTCATTATTTAAATATTATAAATATTTTAAAAGATACAAGAAATATATGTTACATGTAAACAATTAAAATTATAATAGATTTTTTAACTTGAAATAAAGTTTAAAAATAAATTTCAACAAGGCTTTGAGGTAACAATATTTTAGAGATTATATTAAAATTATTACTGCTGATTAACCCACAAATAAAATTAGTAACTCTTTACTAAAAACGTTTACTAATTCCTAATTAAAGCATTAGTTCATAGTGAAATAATTATGTAAATATTAGAAATATTTTACATGATGCCATAAAAATATTTATATATTTATATATTATATTCCTTAAACCTTCTCCATTCTTCCTTTAGAAAGCCATTGAATAGCCATTGTTTCCTTCTGTTTTGCTTCTTGGCTAAATCCTGAACCGAATCCCCATCGATTCACCTTGATTGGCATTGTATTCCTGGCCAAAACTGGCTATTCCCACCCCGGCCAATTGCGGTTTGATTCACGCTCTTTGTGCTCCGAGGCTTGAAGTTTCTGTTTGCTGTCTTCCTTGCTCTTCCATTCGTTGTCTTGGCCCGAGACTCACCTGTCCGAGGAGGTGTCCATGGGCACCTGGGCTCCGCCGTCGCCGTGCATCCGGAATGCGCAACACATTGGCTGGCATTGCCTCAATTGCACTTGAACTGGATTCCGGCAGGTGGATTCCCCCCCTTGTTTTCTGCGCCTTTGTTTCCCCGGCGCTGCTCTAAGCGCCACTTGACGGCCTTTTGACCGCCTTCCCCGGCCAGGACAGCCGGAGGAGAGCCTGAGGAGGGGGCGGGGCCAGGCACACAACAAGTCCGGAGCCCTAAAATATGCAGAGCACGGCACACTCGCCGTGTCCTTGTGTCCTTGCGAGCGCGCTCTTAATTGCCACACCTTCGTCTGCTGGCCGCCTCCTGGCTCCTGGCAGTTTCTATTGCTCCTTATTTTTCTGCTTTGTTTAGCATACCCTTAAATGGGTGTTCTGGATTTTACTGGAGAATTTGGCAGTCATTTTATAGAGCTGGTAGAGTCCTGAAAATCGCTGCCAAAAAATCAGTAATAATAACAGAAAATGGTGACTAATAGCTTAGATATTTTCTTCCTGGCTTCTAATAAGTAACAAAAGGATAAGCTCCAAAGGGTATCCTGGCTTGTTTATCTGAATAAAAAGAAAGAAAGAAGATACCTGAGTTTAGCCCAATGGACTCTCTTCTCTTCCCTTGATTTTCCTGATTTTTAACCGGCCTTTGTTCCATTCAAGTGACTCAAGACTCAAGACTCTAGGCTCAAGATTCAAGGCTTCTAGGCCAAATATGGAGCAGAGGTAGACCCTAATTGTTGGGGTTTTTCGTCAGGGAATCGAAATGAAAACTAAACACACTCCACGCTTGCGTGAGTTTCAATCAAAGCGAAGCCGAACTTCAATCGACGATGACAAAGTTGGTGATGATGATGAGGTGGGGCCTAAGCGGCTTACTCTTGGCCAAACAAACCAGCCAGAAGCCGGCAGACACAGGCACGCTTTTTGGCAAAAGCGATTAATTTCGAGTAATTGCAACTTAATGAAAAGCATTCAATTGTGCAAATTAATGAGAATGTCTTCGGCATTCCGATTACCTGCCCAGATCCATGTGTGCCTGTCTTTAGTGCCTGTTAATTAATGCTTTGATGAGCCGCACTTGGCCGCCTTACCTTTGCAAAAAGCCAGGTGGAGATGGGTCTCAGCTGCTGCGGTACTTGCCGATATCGGCTCGAGAGCTCTGGAATTATAAGCGATTGCCTTTGGCCATCGGGGCGGAATGCCAAAAGCGGTTTATCGCATCTATTTTGCCCAATTCGGCAGAAAATTAAGTCAATGCATATCGAATGAGAGGATGATGCTGACTGGCTTAGGTTTACCATACCAACGGTTTAAACCATAAGTATTTGCAAGCCAATCCCTGGAATTTGGCTAAACATTTGGTACATATATGGAAATATAGGGCTCAAAGTGAGTAGTTAACAGAGAGCGCTGTCTAAGCCGATAAAGCCATGTAAAGGTATAGGTAAATTATTTAATTAGCCAAGCTTCCAGAAGACTCTCAAGTTACCTATTCATTTAATATACAAAAATAATACACACTCCTAAATCAATTTCTAGAAATTATTAAAGTATATTTTATTTATTATTTAATACAATTTTCCTCTGAGATAGTTATACAAATTCCAGACATTAAAAATATAAAGTGCATCATACATATATGAAACTATAGGGCTCAAAATAAGTAGTTAACAGAGAGGGCTGTTTGAGCCAATAATATAATTAGCCAAGCTTCCTGTAGATTACAAGTTAATATACAAAAAAATAAAACACACTCTTAAATTAATATCTAGCGAATATTAAAATATATTTTATTTATTATTTAATACAATTTTCCACTGAGAAAATTATAAAAATTCCGCAAAAGATAAATATAAATTGAATAACTTAAAAATTAAACCCCCAGCCAGGTATACATATATATAACATGGAATTCTCTCTCCTTTTTTCCCATTCTCAGCCTGATTGAGTGACTGATTGATTGATTGATTGATCTGTGGAAGCAGGGAAGGCGCGGCGAAACAGCGACCAAATGCAAGATGAATCCGGATCAACCGATGTCCATGCAAACTGGGGCGCAGCCGCCGCCGCCGCCGCCCTCGCAGTTGACCAGCCACGCCATGGCCATGGCCACGCCCACATCCTGCTCCGGACCCGGCTCGGGGGTAGCGGGGAGCAGTGTACCCGCCTCCGGCGGTGCCATGCACTACGGCGGAGTGCCCACCTCGAGCGGCTGCACCGGCGGCACCGGGAGCTACGTGTCCATAGGCATTCTGCCCAGCATGCCGCCCGCCCAGCTCGCTCCGCTCCTGCTCCCAGCGCCGCCGCCCGCGACCACGACCTTCAAGACCACGCCCCTGCTGCCCATGCCCACGCTGGAGGACATTGAGGTGGCCGCCAACCAAGGTGGTGGTGCTGGCGGCGCCCCAGGCTCTGCTCCGGGCGGTCAGGTGGGTTCAAATAAATACTATAAGCTTGTAAAAGATATATATATATATTATATGCATTTATATATATATTTATTATATATATATTATTTTATATATTTATATATTTACCCAATCCTTGCAGGTTGTCGTCTCGATGGCGCAGCCTTCGCTGGCCCCGCCGGGGATTTTGAAGTATCCCACCGCCGGCTATGTGAGCGACTTGATGGCCCCGCCCCCGAACCTCCAATCCCTCCAGCAGCTCCCCCTGACCCTGCCCATGTCTCTGCCCCTGGCCGGCGGCAGTTGCAGCAACAATAGCAGCAGCGGCAGCAGCACCGCCGCCGGCGGCGTCGGCGGCAGCAGTGGCAACAACAACTCCGGCAGCAACTGTGGCACGCTCAAGAGCAACGCCAAGCTGCTGCCGCTGCAGCTGATGAGCAGCAGCAGCACGCCGCCGAACCGGAAGGAGCCCCTGCCGCCGGCCCATCCGCAGGCCGCCTCCATCCAAGCCCAGGCCCAGGTGCAGCACCAGCTGCAACAGCAACACCAGCAGCAGCAACAGCAGCAGCAGCGGCAGCGCAAGCGGCAGGGCTGGTGCTCCTGCTTCGGGCGCGGGGACGCCGGCTCCGCGGGCAGCGGCTCCTCCTCCGGCAGCGAGGGCAAGACCCCGCCGGGCTACGGCACAGGTGGCTCCAAGGAGGGGTCCAAGAAGAAGCGCAAGGGCACCTCGCAGACGGTGTGGTCGGCCCTGCTCACCAACCTGGGCATCTGCATGCTCCTGCTGGCCTACACATTGCTAGGTGAGTCCTTGTGGGTTATCGAAAATATCAAGATTGTTTATCGATAGCAAAGAAAACATTATTCTTTTCCACAACCTGGTATTCTATGATAGGAAAGCTGTTTAAAATAAATTATTAAGTGGATAATTATGCATAGAAAGCATGGAAAGTTGTCACCTTGCTAGGTGAGTCCTTGTGGGTTATCGAAAATATCGAGATTGTTTATCGATAGCCTAGAAAACAAGACTCTTTTGCACAACCTGGTATTCTATGATAGGAAAGTTGTTTAAAATAAATTATGAAGTCCATAATTATGCATAGAAAGCATGGAAAGTTGTCACATTGTTAGGTGAGTCCATGTGGTTTATCGAAAATATCGAGATTGTTTATCGAGAGCATAGAAAATACGATTATTTTTCACAATGTGTTGTTTTATGGTAGGAAAGCTGTTTAAAATATATTATGAAGTGCATAATTAGCATAAAAAACATGGAAAGTCTACTCCGAGAAAGTATTGCTTTGGGTTAAAATTCAAGTGAAATCGAATCTATTAAACCTCACTCCTTAATTTCTGGCCACTGCCCTGGTTCTCTAGGGCCTAAAGGGTTTCTGTCAAGTACTTCCAAGTAGCCAGAGTTGTATGATATATAAAGATACATGTATATATAGCATAAGTAGGTAAGTTGACCGTACTGTGCGTGACAAGCACTCACATATCATTTGTATCCGGTGTCTGTGAACGCCATTTCATTGCTGCGGCCTCCCTAATTAACGCGGCATCTTCTTTCGGCCACGCGTGCTCTTTTTGCCGCACGCGTGTCAGATACAGATACAGATACATTTACAGATACGGATGGGGAGTACACCGGCAATAAAATACCTAAATACTTAAATTAAAGTGTTAAAAAGCCAAGATATAGAGTTATAGAGTTAAAGATGCTCTTTCAAAGTTTTGCAGCTATTTGAAAGTATTTAAATAATATTTTATGATATTAAATTTAATGCCAGACTGAGCGAATTTTTATGGGCTTTGTCTTGGAAATTATTTGCTGTGCATGGGATACGTTACCACTAGTGGCTCCGGCCACTGTTTGGGACAAGGACGGTACAAGGATGCTTAATGTATCTTGTCACAGAGTTCGACGTTTAAATTAACCAACAACAGGCACTGGGTGGAACGCCGCCAAAGCCGCCGCACGACAACGTGATAAATTTAATTAATCATCCGCCGCCGCCGGCGTGGCCACCCCCAAAAAAACCCCCAAATCCCGCCCGCCCGATGCCAGAAACAAACGTCAAAATGGCGGCCGCAGCGCCAAAAACTTATGTTGCCCCCCCGCCCAGTGTCAAAGAGTGTGTAGGTGTGTGTATGTGTGTCTAGCCAGGGTACAGTGAGGGCCAGAAAGTTAGTTTTTCATATTTACTATTGAGATAAAGTTAGTTTATGAAATAATGAAATACAACATTTATAAGCAAGTGAATTTCTGACTAAATAATAGTTAATAGTGAAAATCTACTTGAGAGTAAACAGAGATCACTGTGTCTAGGACTCTCATGACCATGTCCTCGTATTAGCAAAGCTGAGGAAAAGCAAACGCTTGACGGGCACTCTCTGTATCCGTATCCGTATCCGCATTCCGAATCCCTTTCCGGAAGTCCGTCTCCAGCCCTCGTCTTCCTCCAACTCCTCCGGTTCTCTGGCTGCGACGGCTGCTTTGACAAGCAGCGCTGGCTGGAGACACAGCAGCAACATCAGCAGCAGCAGCAGGAGCAGCAAGGACAACAGCCACACACATGTGTGTGTGTGTTGTGCGAAATACTTTAAACAAATCGAAAAATCCGCAGTGTGTGCGTGTGCGACAACAGCTGGCCGAGAAAGTTGTCCCTTGTTAGGAGGAAATCATCAAAATGACACAAACAATTATTTAACTTTCGCTGGGCGGTGCGTGAGGCCCGTGACGTCACGCCGTGCACACACATGACAGATGCCTTTCAGCCACACACACTCACACACACTTTGCATTTTATTTTATTTGTCTTCTTGATTTTTTCACCCATTCAACAAGGCTTTCACGCACCAGTGGCAGTTACAAGTTGGGACAAGTGGCTTGAGCCACCAAAGAAAAACTCTATAAAGCCAAGAAAGTGGTAGAGAATTATCATAAAATTACTAGCAATTTAAGGGCATTACTTATAAAAAAAGAACTACATTGAACAAGTAATTTTAACATTAAACAAAGTAAAGTAACAAATAACCAGTCAAATGAATAATCAAATTAACGTACATATGAAGCTAGCTCGGGTGATATTAAAGTACAAAAAATTATGTGTTAAAGCATAAATAATCTGTCAAGTTAAGATATAAATTTAAGAACAAATCAAGTGGCAGATAAACTGACTACTTAAACAGACAAGTTAGAAGACAAATTAAGGGACAAGTTAAAGGATAGATTAATGTTCAAGTTAAAGAACAGATTAAGAAGCAGATTAATAAACACAGATTAAATAAACAAAACAAAGAAATATAATAAAGAATAAAAAAAAAAACCTTATGCAAAGAGGCAAGGAAGAAATTAAAATATGGATTAACCGATAAATTAATGAACAATTTAAATGGCAAATAAATGGATGATCTAAAGCTATACTTTAGTTACGGGATGAAACAAGCAACACTCCAGCATAACCAAAATAATACTACCAAAATATCAATAAAACCTGCAATAAGAACCCAGTAACGGCAACGCCAAGCTACTCTAATAAAGCTAAGCTAATTCACTATTAGCATAGCACGATAAATTAATTAACAATTTAAATGGCAAATAAATGGATGACCTAAAGTATAGTACGTGATAAAACAAGCGAAAATACTATCAAAATATCAGTAAAGCCCGCAATAAATACCCAGTAACAGCCACTCCAAGCCACTCTAAAGAATAGATAATTTAACTTACTATTACCACAGCACGATAAATTAATTAACAATTTAAATGGCAAATAAATGGATGATATAGTACGAGCTGAAACAAGTGAAAATACTATCAAAATATCTGTAAAAAAAAACCCAGTAACTTAACGCCAAGCCACTCTAAAAAATAGCTAAACTAATTCACTATTAGCACGGCACATTCCCCCATCAATAAATCTTCTTTCCGGGGACAAGGCACAGCAGCGGCAAGCGGATGTGTCAGGCCTTCAGCTTTGTGTCCTGGCCATCATCTTAGCATCCCCCCGCCGGAGTCGTGTATTATTTTTAACTTTGACATGTGTTGGCTTTCGGCGAGGACATCAACTCGTCATTTCGCATACGCTCAGCATCATTCTCGGGCAGCGCGCGGCGGGGAAAACAAAAAGAAAATAAATAATGGCAACTTTGTCGAAGGCTGGCGAAAACTTTTCAAAAACTTGACAAAATGTGCGACATGTGTGTATTAGTTGGCGGGGCATTAACATTAAATGAGTGACAGGAATCAACACGGAAGGGACCAAGGACAGGGACCAAGGACCGGGACCAGGGACCGGGACCAGGGACTGGGGCCAGGGACCAGGACCAAGGACCAGGACATTGTATCCATTTGGGGGAAAAACAGCCCTAGCCAAGGACAGAAACTTGAGTGAATGACATGGGCAAGACGTGAACAATTTGGGCAGAAAGAACTGGCTCTTATCTTCCTCGAATTAAAAAGAAAGGTATACTTGACCTGACTGGGTATTAATTAAAAGCTATTTTGTCCTAAAAATTTGAGATTTTAAATGTCTAATTAGCTTTTACCCAAGTATTAGCTTTTAATTAAGAGTTCTTGGCTATTGGAAGAGAAACTTTCAAGGCAATAGGCAAAGATAACAAAGTTTATTGTTTTTTAGACTTATAATTAGAGGTTATTAAATTTATACAATAATACATAGATGAGGAAAAGAAATATATATATTCTTTTAAGCAAATATGTTTAGAGTCTCAGTTGTCTTAAGCTTTTCTTGAGCTTTAAAATCCTCAATGATTTAGCCAGAAACAGGCAGGAAGTGTGAGGCTGCCCCTGAACAGGAAGCCCTTAAGGCCTGGCTGAGAGCGATTGCAGCACCTTCAAGATGCTTTATGTCCTGGGCCCTATCTTCCTGCCGCAGTCCCCTGTTCAGAGCCTGCCACTGCATCCTTTCCCGCCTTATCACCAGCAAATGAGTTAACGTCGAGTCCATATTTTGCAAGAGGAGGCAAAGGACGGAGGCATACAAAATTTGCCACACCAGGGACAGCCAGGATGCCGATGTACAGAGGAAAAAAATACAGCCAACAAGAGCAATCAAACCCTATAGAAATCTAAAAGAGTGTTGTCTCAGAAAATCTCCCTAAAATACATTTCTTTCAAATAGTTTATATCTATATAATGCCTTTTCTTAAGATAATCTTTTGACTCTTTTAACTCTCTGTGTAATGATGGTGATTTTTCGGCTTTTGTCCCAGGCTCCTTCATCTTCCTGACCATCGAAAACGAGGACTCGGCCCTGCTGCATCAGCAGCACACACTGGCCAGCACCAAGCGCAACCTGGCAGGGAGCAGTATCTATCAGCAGCAGCTGCACCAGCAGCAGCAGCAAAGGACACCGCAGCAACACCCGTCAGCGGGACATCATGGGGACAACGATACGATAACCGCCGCCGTGGCCGCCCAGGGAATGATCTCGGGCTCGGGGGCGGCAGGTGGAGGAGCCGCCAGTGGCGGGCCCTTTGGCGGTGACTTCGTCTACGGCGTGGAGGACGCCGACCTGGACTCCAGCGGGCTGCCGCAGTTTGCCCTCTCGCCGGACACCTACGATGTGCGTCAGCGGACCATCGAGAATATCTGGGACATCACCGTTTCGCTCAATATTCTCTACAAGGAGAACTGGACAAAGTGAGAAAATTAAATTATATTAAACTAAGTCTAATTTTTAAGAGCATTTTAATGAAGCCAATTATTTGCTCTTATTATTTGTCTAAAATATATACTGTTTATTTAATTTATTTGCACTCTTATTTAAGCACAGTTTTCTTATTTATATATATATATATATATTTATATAGACATAGTAGAAAATAGAAAATGAGCTTTATTTATAATTAAAATTATATTAAACTAAATGTAATTATTAAGAGCATTTTATTGAGGCCAATTATTTGCTCTTATTATTTGCCAAAAATATATACTATAATTTATTTGCAGTCTTATTTAAGCTCAGTGTTCTTATTTATATATATATATATAATTATATATACATAGTAGAAAATAGAAAATTAGCTATATTTTCAATTAAAATTATATTAAACTAAGTATAATTATTAAGACCATTTTACTGAGGCCAATTATTTGCTTTCATTATTTGTCAAAAATATATTATATAATTTATTTGCAGTCTTATTTAAGCACAGTTTTCTTATTTATATATATATATATTTATTTTTATTTTATTTTATATTTAGTTATTTTATTTTATATATTTAATTAAAATTATATTTAATTAAGATGGCAGAATACTGAAACTAAGGCCAGTTTTTATATTTATATATAGTATTTATACTATATATATATGTTTATTTAATTTATTTGCACTCTTATTTAAGCACAGTTTTTCTATTTACATATATATATAAAGTATTCATTATTTCTTAGTATGTAAGGTTAATTGAAGTCAACACTCTGGGCACGCGTTGCGTATACTTGATATGCCGCCTTGATGGCCCAGGCGTATACTTGATCTCGTGCCTACTCCATGTCGTAACTTTCTCTCCTTCCCCTTCTCATCTATCTCTCTCTCTCTCTCTCTCTCTCTCTCTCCCTCTCTCTTTCTCTTTCTGCCCCACAGATTAGCCGCACTTGAAATAGCCAAGTTTCAAGACCAATTAATCAAGAGACTGAACGAGGATGTTATGCTGCAATTATCGCACGACGATGTGGCCAACGCCAACGCCCCCTCGTCCTCCGCCTCTGGCAGTCCTGCTGGCAGCAGCAGCAGCAGCAGCAGCAACAACAATCCAGCCACGGAAGCCGTGCTCCTTCACACACACTATCACCATCATCGCGCCGGTGGCGTGGGAGGCGTGGCCGTGGGCGGTGGCCCGCCGCACGAATGGAATTTTGCGAAAGCGTTTTTGTACTCGCTGACCGTTTTGACCACAATTGGTAAGTGCCCAGTGGCCTTCTTCTGTCGCCTCGGCAGCGTCACAAACGGGAGGGAGGGAGGCAATGCGGGCGGCTATCGGGAGTGGCTGGGGGGGGCCGGCTAAGGGCCGGGCCAAAACGGGGGGAAACTCAGAAACAATGGCTCCCTATGGCGGCTGGCTGTGAGCCATAAATTTGATGTTCCAGCAAACGGAAATTTGTTTTACTTGAATGGCGAGTGAGTGCGCTCTTGTTTGCAGGATACCGGCTAAAAGGAGGGCCTTACACTGGCTAAAAACAGCACTCGCATGAGGGCTTTAAGATAATGTTTTACATTTTTAATTAAAATAAATATTTAGCCAACTTTGCAGCTTAACTAAGTCTTCTTAAAAAGCTGTCAATATTTTTTGTGACCTTTTTGAAGTTAAAATTAAATGTAATTAGCTTGAAAATTAAATCCTTATCCTTTTAAAGCTAGTGTCCTTATTGACTTTACTATTCCAAATCAAAATGTATGGACTCTTAGCTCCTTTTCCTCTCTGCATGCAAAGATGAGAAGGGGGAAGGCCATGAGCCTGACCCGTACACCTTTTGACACCATCGCATGAGTGCATTTGGGCCTGGTCCGGGGCTGTTGTTGATGGCAGCCGAGGAGAGGCGGTGGAGAGTGGCCAACCTGGGGCTAGCTGGCTGGCTGAGGTGGTTAAAAATTACGAGAAAAATGGAGTAAAACTGCCAGCTAAACGGGGTCTGAAATTGTGTGCAAAAAGGGGTGCTAAATGTGGGGTCCTTGATGATGATAACGATGATGATCCCATGGCCACATGCATGAGGCTGGCCGGTGTAATTCGAGCCCTAAGAACTGCGCTTGGTAATGGATTGATGTGTCTCCAGTGAGCAGCGGGTAGCTGAAGTGTTATCGCTGGCAAATAACGATAATTTATCGATTGGCTAACAAGAGTGTAAGGAAAACAAAGGCCTGGAAATCTACTGAACAATGATTTTTGTGGTTGGGAAACTGAAGTGTGATTCTTCAAGTTAATCAGAGACTTTCAGCTGGACAACTTCAGCTATTTAAGGATTGAATTTTAAGGCGATATATATTCAATATCGCTGCCTTTTCGATGACCCCTGTCATCGATTTTGTCTTGGCCCTTTCAATTACCCAAAACTAATTCGATAAGTCTGCGATTGCTGACTCGGTCGAGGGTTTCTCAATGGGCATTTGTCAGCAGGGACGTCGACCCCTTGACCCCGCCTGACCCCCCCTCGGCAGTGTCCTGGCCAATTTTAAATATTGGTTTGTGGAGGGAAAACTTTTAAGCCCCAACATTCAACAACACAGCCCGGCTTTCCCCCTGCCTGCGCCTCACCTTTTCTCGATTTTCTAAGCTCTGTTGCCAGTTGTCAGTTCCCAGGAAAATTTCCACGACGAATGCTGCTGCCGTGTGCGTTTTCCCCCCTCACTCCCCACTCGGCCCTGTCTCCCTTTTGGACGGTAATTTCGTAGGCTCACCCTATAAAAAAAAAATATAAATAAAAAGAGACAAAAAAGCAAGCCGAAAGTCAAATATTGATAGAGCAAAACAACAAACGAAGCTATTTGCTTAGCCCGAATGGCCGAGACACAAACACACGCAAGCCAGCACACACACACACACACACACGAGCAAGTGCATAAATACACGTCGGGAAATAAGGTGTATTACCTTATTGTTTAAAGATAATATTACAGAACAATATATTAAGTTCCTTGATAAACTAGCATTTTTCCATCGCCCACCATTTTTTATTTAATTTCTGCAGATCATATTAAAAAAAAGGTATTTAAATATTATTCAACGATTCTTTTCTATACAATGTATATTTTTAAAAGTTTCTTCAGGAAAAACTACATTGAATTCTTTGATAAACTCAAATCTGAGCTCTCAATTTATCCATCACTCACCACTTTTCCTTAGTTAATCAAGCAAAAATCATAAAAAGGTAGAATTATAAAAGAAATATCTTCTCTTATTTTTAAATTCACTAAGAACACAGTAAAGTATTTCTTAAAATTCCCAAAGGAATTTTTTATTTTATTTCTGCAGTTAATATCAAAACACGGTATTTAAATATTAGTCAAATTTTTTTTATATAATATATATTTTTAAAAGTTTCTTGAGTAAAAACCTCATCGAATTCTTAGACAAACTCGAATCTGAGCTCTCAATTTAAATAAAGAGGTTAAATTTTACAAGAAGTATTATTATTATTTCCACTTTTTATAAAAATTTCACTACCAATTTTCAACCCAGGAAAGTATTTCTTAAAATTCCCAAAGGCAGAGTTCTTTTTCCCGGTGCACACATCTAGAATTTTATATGAACGCATACGTATATCCGTATATGTATGTGTGTGGGATACATCGACACGACTTTCCACTTGTGAAAATGCTATAAAATAAAATTTGCAAAAATTTTCTGCTGATCTTGGCAGTTCCTGCCAAAAGGCCAGAAAGCAAATATAGGACCAGGAAAGGAGCCCACCCATCATTACCATTCCGTCGGAGGTCCTTCTCCTCCTTCGCCTCCTGTTTTTTGTTGTTGCTTTGCAAATGCATAAAAATGGGAGGGAAAAGCGGGCGCAGGGCGTAGGGCGTTGGACGGTGGGCGGGGCAGTTTGCAATTGCGTTAGTCAGCAGACTGCCGGGACATTTGTATTAACATGACATCCTGCCGCCACCCATGCCTTGTCCTTGTCCTTGCTTATTATTATTATTATTATTATTGTTTTTGTGGGCTGTGTGCTTTTGGCCAGGCCGGCGAGAAAGAGAGCCGGCGAGCAGGTCTTCATTGTTCTTGGCCGGGTATTCCAAACAATATGATTATGATTATTGGTCCGTGCTTCTGGCCAGAGGACTAAGCCACTCGAATACACTCGGATGCAGTGGGCTACCCTCCACAGGACTTGGTTGCCTTTGGGGTGTGCTGGCCAGGTTTTTCAGCTGAAAATTGAATTAAATCAAATATGCATGCAAATATGTATACATTTTTTCGGGGAAAATATAAATTAACAGGAAATAGCAAAGTTTGTTCTGTGTCTGTAATATATAAAAGAATTTAAAATGTCCTGTTTTGAATTGAAAAAGAATGCTGCTTTTGCCACATAAATAAACCATATATTATTAATCGAAATTCCTTAAAAAAAAGGCTTACATCCAAATAAATAAAACTAAATATGCATAAAAAGGAATTTCCCTTGTTAATCCCAGGGTATCCTTAAGTTGAGCTTTTCACAGCCAGGGATATACTCTATTCTATGATTGTCTTGGGCATAAATGCGAATTTATAGGCGGGCAGATACTTCCTTCCGTTGCTCGAGTTCCTTCTGCTGTCGCTGGCACAATAAATAGGAGGGCCCGGATCGGGATCGGCCAATCCCCTGGACAGCAATAAGACAAGTAATTTAGTTGCAAAATAATTTTAAATTTCATTTTCCATTTTCACACACACACACACAGAGTGAAAGAGAGAGCGGAGGGAAGGAGGCGGACACACAGCCCGTAGTCCGCACAGTCACTATCATCAATTGCGCATCTTTGGGGCCCTGCGATTCGGTTTTATGCCCCGCCATTTTGTGTTATGTGTGTGGGCATAACCGAGGACCATCGATATATATATATATCTATATAAATGGGCCTCAATGAGCCGGGGATAGCCGGAGTCGAAGGCAGATTAGGTCTAGTTGTTTATGGCGCGAGCGTGTGTTTAAGTTTCGAGAGGGTAATTGTATTTACTTGCCCGCACGCATATTCGATAAATAATTCACCCGCCTATCGGCTTAGCCCCATCCCCAATTGCGACGGGCGATTTATTTGCATTTCCCCTTTGGCGGCAGCGCATAATCGATAGGTTCGCCCATCTAGAGCGATAAATATCTATCGAAACGAAGTGGAGTCTTGCAGGCAGGCAAATTGAAGTTGTAATGGCAATGGAATCGGCTTTGTGATCGGAATCGTAATAGCTTTTAATGCGATTGGTTATCGAAATATATTGTTAGTGCCTTGAATGTACTTTTTAATGAAAAAATAGTACTTATACGGACTTAAAATTGAACAAAGATAAGGAAAGAGGAAGAAATATTTATAATTGTGGTTAGCTAGCTAAAGAAATATTAGTTTAAAGCATTCTAGTGAATCTATAGCTCTGCCTCATATTTAATTACAGATATATATTCGTTAAAGTAGCAATAATAACCTTAAAGTGGCAGTATTTAGTTAGTAAATCGAAAGCAAACACTTATTAGCCTGCAGCCAAAGCCGCCTCTCCTATTATTATCCTTTTAAACGTAATTAAACGCCTTGAAACGAACTCTCACAGAAAGAAAATAGTGCACAGTATTAATTAATAATAAATACAAAATGGATGGCAATTTCAACAAAGCTTTTCTCTGATAAAACATTATTTTGCCAGACTCAGTGAAAGAGGAAATTATACTTTATTATAAATTAAAATAAGCTTATAACTGCTTCCATTTTGATAGTAAATATTCCCTTTATTAAGCTTTGAAAACTATCCAGTTAATGGGATTATATTATATTTTATATTACAACTTCATATCCTTGAATTACCAAGGACTCGGCACTTTGAAGCTCCCGCCCATTTAACGCCCATGTGTGTCGCTCAATATTGAAATCTTTCAATATCCTTCAATAAAATATGCAGATGCCCCCAATCCACCCCACGTACACGCCTCGTTATCCTCGACTTGCCTGAGTTGCTCCGAGTTGCTCCGAGTTCCTCCTGAGTATCCCCGACATCCCGGCAAATTGACAGCGCGCCAGCTGAGTTTTACAGCCCCCTCGAGTCGGGTCAATGGCAATATTATTAGCCATGGGATGCTGGGCATGCCTGCCTCGGCAGGGGGCACAGTGGTGCAAATAAATCAGCAAAGGCTGCCCAAAATCTTGGCCAGGATTGATTTATGCCCCCGCTGCCCAACAATGCAACCACTGTGCCCAGGGAGGTTGGGATCGGGCTATATGGCGTATATATTCTCTTTTTAAGGGAAGGAAGGAGATGCTGAGCTGTCGTCTGCTTTGTGACACATTGACATTTCGGCTGCGGGGTGGGGCCTGGTGAGGGGGGAATGGATTTCATTTAAATTTGCTGTCAACGCAATTACATGGTTGCCAAGGTTGTCCCCCGAAATCCGCTTCCGGTTTGAGCTCCACTGTTGCAGCTTCAGAGCCAAGTGTGCGTCCTCAAAGGCACTGAGAGAATACTCAGGAAAGTTCTTTTTAATCAGTGTCAAAAAAGGCTTTAAACCTACTTTAAAATTTCTTAAAATCTTCTTTCAAATCCACAGCATTTCCTGAGGCTCCCTTGAATTTTATTTTTATTTAATATTTAAAGATTTATTTAATTTAGAAGCTGAAAACACGCAGAAAAGTTCCTTTTAATCAGTGTCAAAAAAGGCTTTAAACTACTTTAAAGTTTTCTAAAATCTCCTTTCAAATCCACAGCACTTCCTGAGGCTGCCTTGTGTTTTATTTTAATTTAATATTTAAATACCTTAATTTAGAAGCTGAAAACACGTAGGAAAGTTCCTTTTAATCACTGTCAGAAAAGGCTTTAAACCTACTTTAAAATTTCCTAAAATTTTCTTTCAAATCCACAACATTTTCTGAGGCTCCTTTGTGTTTTATTTTTATTTAATATTTAAAGACCTTAATTTAGAAGCTGAAAACACGCAGGAAAGTTCCTTTTAATCACTGCCAATAAAAGGCTTTAAACTATTTTAAAGTTTCCTAAAATCTCCTTTCAAATCCACAGCATTTCCTGTGGCACCCCTGTGTTGTATGTTAATTTAATATTTAAAAAACTTAATTTATAAGCTGAATATATGCATTTGCCACTTGATATTATATATATTTTTCCTGTGCACCACCCTCGTACTTGTACTTCCTCCTTTTTGTGAGAATGACAGGAGCCGGGAGGCACTTGAGCCCTGCCACATGTGATATCCCCATATTGATTCGATTCATTTGCCGCCGCGGCTCTTCCTGCCACCTCGATCCCGAATGACTTACTTCCCTGCTGTTTCTTATCTTCAATAAGCGAAAAAATAAATAAAATCGAAGCAGGAACAGGAAGAGGAACAGCCGCAGAAATAGGAGAACCAATAAACCACGCCCACGCGCAAATAAAAATTTGGCAAAACCGCCGTCAGGGCAAATAGCGCCGAGAAGAAACAATAAAATTAAGAAATTTTCAAATTTATGCACGGCACACCTGCCAGCATGTGTGTGTGGCCGTGTGCCACGCCCACCTGCCCACACCCGCCCACACTTTTATTTTCCTTTTTTGGTGGCCTCTCTTCTCTTTTTTTTTCTGCCTTCCTTGGGGAGTTTCCGGCCTTAAGCTTGTTAAGCATTTTTATTGCCTCTGCCAGCTTAATTATTTTTGGTGGCCCTTACAGCAGAGAGAGCGGGGGGAAATGGGGATTATATGTGAAGTTACGGCTCATTTGGGTAATGTCAATAAGTCGGCATCTCTCGGGGGACTCGCACAAATTGACTCCTGCCAAATTAATGTGGGAAAACCAAAAAAAAAACGGAAAGAAACGTGTAAAAAAGAAGGAAATAAAATATAAATCTTAATGGACATTTTTTCGACTGCAGGGGAAGCCTCTTTTAATACGAAAATAATAAGTAAGAACATTCCAAGGCAACTCCACGTGAGAGTAATAATGATTTAATTAAAAGAAATAAATAAAAATGAGGCTTTAAGGCTTAGATTTTATGGCTTATATAGTTAAAAATGTGACCACAAGGGGAAGTTATGAAATAACTATCTATTTTGAAAAAGCAAATTTGTTTAGCATTTTTTAGACACATTTTAAAGACAAAAAAAAATGGAAAGAAATGTGTAAAAAAGAAGGAAATAAAATATAAAAATAATAATAGTTAAAAATGTGACCACAAGGGGAATTTAAGAAAAAGCTATCTATATTCAAAAAGCAAATTTGTTTAGCATATTTTTTAGACAAATTTTAAAGGCAAAAAAACGTGTAAAAAAGAAGGAAATATAATATAAATCTTAATGGACAGGGAGAGCCTGTTTTAATATGGAAAAAATAAGTAAGAACATTTCAAGGCAACTCAACGTGGATTACTCCCATTTAATTAATAATTTAATTAAAAGAAATAAGTAAAAACGAGGCTTTAAGGGCTGAAGTCTCCAGTGTAATAGTTATTGTTTAATGGCTTAGCTGTTTTGGAATATAGTTCCCCACAAGGGGAAGTTATGAATAAGCTATCTATTTAGAAAAAGCTAATTTGTTTACCATTTTTTTAAACACGTTTTAAAGGCATTTCAAACCTCGATTATATTTTTAATAATATTTCAAAACTACATCTCTCTGTAGGCTATGGAAACATTGCTCCCCGCACGACCCTCGGCAGGATTGTGACCCTGGCGTACGCCTTCTTCGGCATACCGCTGACCCTGGTCTACCTGAGCAGCACGGGCAGCATCCTGGCGAGGGTGGCCCGCGAGGTGTTCTCCAAGGCGCTGTGCTGCTGCCTGTGCTCCAACTGCGGCTACTGCTGCTACGACGAGAAGCGGATGGCCGAGAAGGAGCGCAGGATGCGCCGGAAGCGGCAGCAGGAGGAGCTGCGGAAGCAGCAGGCGGCGATGCAGGAGCCGTACTACGTCCGGGATGTGTACCATGCCACGCCCGAGAAGGACGCCGGCGGCGGGGTTGGAGTTGATCCGCCATCGGCCGCCAATGTGGGCGGACTGGGACTGGGGGACATTGACTCGCTGAGCGCCAGCGAGTCGAGGGGATCCATGCATGGCCTCAGTATCCTGGCCCCCATCCTGCTCTGCTTCTCCATGATGATCATCTACATAGTGTTCGGGGCCGCGGTGCTGTACCGCCTGGAGAACTGGCCCATTCTGGACGGCATCTACTTCTGCTTCATGAGCCTGTCCACCATCGGGTTCGGGGACATGCTGCCGGGCCTGCGCCGGGAGTCAAATGCCACCACCTGGTTCTGCTCAGTGTACATCATGTCGGGCATGACGCTCACGGCCATGTGCTTCAATGTCATTCACGAGGAGATTGTCCACCGGATACGCATTGTGGTCGAGTTCAAGAAGACGAGTGTGGCCAACTCGGGCCCGGGCCTGGTCGGGGCCAACAATGGCGGCGGCACTGGAGGTCCTGGCAGCTCCATGATGGACGTGGCGCACGAGGAGGGTGGCCAGTACTACGTGCCGGCATCCTGACACTACGAGAAGCGAGGGCATCTCTACCAGCGCAACCCCACCGAAGAGACCCTGGTGACAGGTGAGCTAATCCGTCTCTAAATTCAAGTCTCTAAAAAAACCACTAACTTGACTTGTCTTGTCCTTGGCAGACACACCCACATCGCTGGTGATGAAGGACTACGTCAACCACGAGCTGGTGCCCATCTTGACCATGGACCCGAATGGCGCCCGCCTGGCCGCTGCTCCCGCCCCCGCCTACACGCCCGCCTCCTCGTCGGCGGGATCCGTGCTCCCAGGATCGGGTGAGGTGGTGACCACGCCCGGCAACAGCTGCATTGCCCACGGCAGCGACTCCGGCCTGGGCTACTCCTCGCTGAGCAGTCCCCTCCTGGATGTCCTGACCACGCCCACTGGGGGCGGCACTGCCTCCGGCGTCTACACGCTCGCCGAGGAGACGGAGCTGGAGCTGCAGGAGACGCATGCGGACAAGGATCGCATCTAAGCCGGCACGGGACGAGTCTCCAGTATTAGTTAGCGATTAGCCTTAGACATAGTCCTAAACCCCAGATCGAATCGGAATTAGTGTGTAAAGTACTGGATTTTTTTGTTTTTTTTTTTGTAGTGTGTGTACTTTCCCCGCGAGCGTAAGTAATGTGTGTATTGTGTGGGTGTGCGTAGGAGGAGGAGAATTCGAGCAGTCCCGTTGGACCAGCAAAGCGATCGTAGCCTAAGTCGAACTATCACTGTACATATATATATTGTAGCGTATATTACACAGATATATACATATATTATAGTCGGGCGATAATACATTTCCATAGCTCCTAAGCAGATCGGATCGAGTGTGTAAACAAAGATATAACTAGTCAATGTAGTGCCAGAAGCAGACGCAAAAACTAAGTAACCAACAGAAAACAAAAACAGCTCGAAAGCAGGCGAGAGAAGCGCAGAGAGAGGCAGCATGGATTTATCAGATATTATAAAGAAAGATTTTTTATTACTGTAAAAATCATAATGTTTTCAGTTACAACTTCAAGCTAAAGTCAAACATAGAGCTAGTCAGAAACAAGCAGGACATAGGCACTATCTCTCATCAGTATCTTCCTGCCTGGGCGACCCCAACATCCAACTTGGGAATTTTAGGGGAAAGCAAGCGGTTGCCTGTGTGTTAGTGGCGTTCCAAAGTTCACCAACAGATGGCAGTGTTAGTGGCGTTCCAAAGTTCACCAACAGATGGCAGTCTTACTCTTGTAATAATATTTAAAGCTACACAATAAAATGGTTTATTAGTTTTATTATTTGTGTGCCATAAGTTAATAATAGTAGTGTGTCTATAGGTATCTTTTTAGACCTATAATCTTACAATTGTGGTTAATCTCTGCTGCCCCTCTCGTTGCACTTTCGATTGAAGTTCCCCTCTCTTCGATATATTCGAAATTCCACTTTCTACGTGTACGAATAAAAAATAGAGAAATTCTTTTTAAATGTATGTAAGCAGAGTCCGTGGAACGCAACTACATAATCCGCAATACCCATTACCATAATCAGACACATTTTATACGTAAATCAAGCTTAGTAAAATTACAAAGTATGTACTAAATACGACATTAATATGCTATACATAAATATATATAATATATATATATAAAGATAACATCTAGGTAATTGTTTTTTTTTTGTAATTGTAATAAGCGGGAGGAAAATAAAACTATGCATACATATTATCAATGAACTCGAATTCATAAATTTAAATAAATGTTTGAACTACAAAAGAAACTACGACGAAAAAAACAAAAAAAATTAAAATAAAAACGAGAAACTTGCGTAACTTTGTAAATGTTTAAATATACCCAATTGTATATTTATGACAAGTGCGGCAGTAAAATAAAATCAATAAAAACTTAATGAGTAAAGACGTTAATTGCGGGTGGTGTTTTTTAATTGGAAATATTTGCAAAAATATTTGAATTTTTGCGCCTATTTAACCGCCAACTGTAAAGTGAGCTGTTAAGCGCAAGCTTTGCTAGTACAGCCAGTTGTGTGCTGTTAAGCGCAATTGTTATGACATATGAGTAAGTACATTCTGTCAGTAATTTTTAATACATTTTTAGAGTTAATAATTTTTTAAGTTCAGCATATGTTTTTCGATAAACCAATTGCAGTTAATCGTTTATTCAAATCTATATTTTACAGTTATTAAATTATTATATTAAATTTCCGTCTGGTAACATTTCACTGCTATGTTAACAGACGTTAAGCGTTAAAGCATTAGCCAACACCGGACCGCCATTTTGCATTAACCGTTACATGTTACACCAAGCGTGGTTTTATTTTAATATTATTTTCAGACTTAATTTAATTGTTTTCCTAGCCATGGACTGGTCGCTGGTAGTAAAAATCCTACTCAATTGCCTTATGCTGCCGGCGGTGCTCGCGGGCTCTGTGGACGAGGACTGTCCGACACTGGCCGATGGCGACAGCTTGTCCCAGACGCAGTTACTAGACAAATTAACCCACGGCTGCCGCTATGATCGCTTGGAGCGACCAATAACCTTTTCAGAAAGCGGCCAGCGCTTGCCCGTCGACGTATATATGCGCGCCTATATTTACTTTATGCAGAATCTGGAGGCTCACGATCTGCAGTTCAAGATCTATGCCCTCCTGCAGATGCGCTACTTGGATCCACGACTGAACTTTCGTGGCGTGAGCCCCAAGCGAAAGCAGCCGATTCTGGGAGAGCAGCAGCTCCGGGACTCCCTATGGATGCCCCACATATTCCTGGCCAACGAGCGTGACTCCAGTATTTTGGGTAAGTGCGGTATCGTTATTGGTATATTGAAAGCTCAATTTGATAAAGAATATCTTTCCAGGCCTCACCCAGAAGGATATCCTTACGTCCGTCTCCCCCGACGGCACCGTCATCGTCTCGAACCGCATCAAGGCGACGCTATACTGCTGGCTAAATCTGAAGAAGTTCCCCTTCGACGAGCAGCACTGCTCCACAGTACTGGAGAGCTGGATGTACAACACATCGGAGCTGGTGCTGCACTGGGAACAGAAGCGGCCGATTACCTACGACTCTGCCCTCCATCTCACCGAGTTTGTGCTACAGCGCTCCTGGTCCAACGAGACGGTAATAAATGCCGATCTCAGTGACCTCAGGCACGGTGCCTTTGCCGGCAATTACAGCTCCCTGAGCTTCACTGTACACCTCACCCGGGTGGTTGGATTCTATCTAATGGACTACTTCCTTCCCTCCATGCTTATAGTGGCCATATCCTGGGTATCCTTCTGGCTGCAGGCGGACCAGGCGCCACCGAGAATCACCTTGGGGACCAGCACCCTCTTGACCTTCATCACGCTGGCCTCAGCCCAGGGCAAAACCCTGCCCAAGGTGAGCTACATCAAGGTATCAGAGGTGTGGTTCCTGGGCTGCACCATCTTCATCTTTGGCAGCATGGTGGAGTTTGCCTTTGTCAACACAATTTGGCGCCGAAAGAACAGTGTGCCTGTGAAGAAGCTTAATAGCAAGCATATCCTCAAGTCCACTCTATCGCCTAAATTGCTGAGACGACGCAGCAGCCATGCCAGATCTCGCTCGTTTTCCGGCACGGCTCTCCAGAGAGCCGCGGACTCGGCCTCGCTGGGCGGTGGACCAGAATTTAACAATTACCTAACCGTCAACTTGCCTATCACCACGATTAAAGAGGGTCAAGTCTTGAGCCAGAAGCAGAATCCCAGATCCGTGCAGAAGCTGGATGTCAGCTTTGTGGAGAGCGCCTTTGGGCAGATGGGCGCGGCCAGATCCAGTGGGGCCATCAGTGCATCGACCACCTCGCAGGGAGGTTACAACAACAATCATTCGGAGGGAAATGGAACCGATACGGCCGAGGAGATCGATTTCAGTGGCTGGACCACGTTGACTCCCCAGGAAATTGCCATGTGGATCGATAGTCGGGCTAGATTCGTTTTTCCGCTGGCATTTCTTGTCTTTAATATGTTCTTTTGGACATTTGTCTATTGCATTTAAAAGAATCTATTTGAAATGTTGTGTTTTAAACCTTTAAATTAATCAAATCCAAGTAAATTTATATTATATTTAAAGTTCCATTTAATTGTGTTGTGTTACAAGTGCCATTTAATTGTTTTCACATGTGTTTCTTTCAAAATTATGCCATTTGTAAACTTTAGAATGTTATTTTATGTAAAATCATGTACATTATTTTTTCTGTTCTTGTAAGCTTTTGGAATAAATAGTTATTTGTTATGCCTAATTATCCTAGCAAAGTAATGTTAAATGTTATGATTGAAATTGTTTTCCTCTATTTCAATTATTTTATTTTGAAAATTCAAATAGCGCGCCCAGCTGTTGCGCACTCGCTGAGCAGTGTTGAGTAGCCGCCACCTATCATATCGGTGACAGGGATGGCAATACCGCAACCTGGCATTCGCGACGTCGTGCGTGAGAGCAGCACCGCTACTGTTTGGGTATCCAACAACCTCATATTCGTTTTTTCTCAACACACACACACTCGTACGCAGCGCAACAATAACATCGGGCCCCAAAAACGTTCGGACAAAACTTCGTCGTGAATTGTAAATGAAGAAAAAAATAAAAAAAAGATTCCAACGCGTTTGGTTGTTTTTTTTTTTACGTGTAACTACGCCAAAAAGGCAAGGAATTAAGCTGCAAAAAAAAAAAACAGCGCAGCAACAACAACAGCACCGCATGTGCAAGTGCAAGGCAAACATAAACAACGGTGAAGAGAAGTGACAGCAACAACAAGAACAAGAAGCGGGCCGCTCTGTATGTGTGCGGGCATGCATGTGCTTGTGTGTGTGTGTACAACGAAAATATTGTATAAATCAAATTTATAATTTTTTTTTGCGTCGAAGTGGGATCACTTAAGCAAAGGAACAAAAAATGTCATAAAAAAAAAGTAAAAGCATTTTATTATTGAACTAAATAAAGAAAAGTGCAGAACGAAATAATAAAAACAACACATAAGTAAAATACAAAAAAAAAAGCTGTGGTGTAAATGGTAACCACCGGTAAAGTTTACCGCTGTCGCCGCTTCCCCCGCGAGCGAAAAGGATAACAACAACAGAAACAACACCAATAAAATTAAAAGTTACTGCAAAAACAACAACAAGAACTGCAGACGTGCAACGCACGTTGTCCTGCTCCCGCCCGCTGCCGCCACTGCTACCGACTCTTCTCACTCATTCTTTAACATTATGGACACCATCTGTAGATTATGCTTCCAAACGGCAACGGTAAGAACAAAACAACAATAATACGAGAAAAAAAACGATATACACATATGTATGTATATATATGTATGTGCAACAAAACTGTTCAGTGGTGTGTATTTTGTTATTTCTATTGATTTTTTTAAACAATTGAATTTTGCCAGGGATTCTGCTTTCCAACTGTTATTGTTGAAACGGGAGGGACGAAGAGTGGATATAAGATGGATGAATGGGCGGGAGTGGGAGTGGGAAAAGGACAAGGGGTGGGGGTTGAAAAGCGCGCGCATTGCCTTCCTTTTCTCACTCCCAGGCAAAAGCAAAAGTTCGGCTCGCATACACACTCACACATACTCAGTGAGAGAGGGAGAGAGGTACAGAGACGACAACAACACACAAACAAATTCACATATGCGACCCCAAACTATTGCTGAACAATTTTTATTTTTAGCCAACTCAGCCCGAAAAGTTGTTCAAGCCGACAACTTGAAAAAATATTATTTTTACATTTTGCTTACGCCGCTCGCTGCTTGCTTTTCACTTTGACTCCTTTTCAACAGTTCCCCTTCTTCTTCTTCCCCTCCTTCTCTGCGCCCCCGCCCCCTTCCAACATCAACCGCACGAAAAGAAATACATAATAAAACAAAATGACAGAAATTGCGCCAAGGCAGCCAGGCGACAGTGCCGCCGCCGAGCTTTCGTTTCAAAGGGGATTCCGTTTTAGTTAAACTAAAGAGGCAAACAAAAAACAATAAAAAAACAAATACACATTCAAAAACACATAAGAGGTATATTATTAATTTTTTGGTATAATAGATTTTTTTTTAACTTCAATACAATTTATAGCAACATACATATATAAAATAGATAATTATAACAAATTAAGCATGGTTGTAAATATCTTAGAGTACAGCTAAACAGTGTATTTGAATCACGAAACATTTTAATTCAAAGAAATTAACTCATTCCAATTGAGTTCATTTTCAATGGCCCCTTTGGGTACGCCTCTGGTGTGAGCGCTGGCAGTGCGGCGGCAAAACAAAACAAAAAGCGAAAGAATAACAAAACGCTGTACCAAAGAGAAAAAAATAACACGAAATGAAAACAACAACAAGTTGACTTGCTATGAATGTATGTTGTTGTTATTTTCTTTTCTCTCTGTTCTTTTTTTTTGTATTTTTTGTGCATGCGTGTGTGTTTATCTTCTCGGTTGTTATTTCTAATTCGAGAGACAGTGGATGAGAGGGGGTAAATGATGGATGAAATAAGGTTGGGCTGCCACAATAAATAAAAAGCATTATTGTTATTACATTCTGCATTTCTTTCAATTCATGAATCCATCCAGACTAATTGTGACCTGTGATTTTCCCATCTCTCTCTTGCAGCTCTTCCAGGTGCCCGGCTATAGCATACCCACGTGCGTCCGCTGCTCGGAACAGTTGACAAATAATCCAAACTTCCATCAATCGGCAGCGGCGGCGGCAGCAGCGACATCGGCGTCGACGCCAGCAGCGGCCGCTGTTGCTTCTTCGGCTGCCGCAGCTGCTGCCGCTGCAGCAGCAGCCGCTGCTGCATCATCGACGTCGACGGCCTCCTCTAGCGACAGCGACGCCGTTACCCAGCTGACGAACGGCGGTAATGCTGCCAATGCCGCCGCTGCTGCCGTGCTGCAATTGCAGCAGCAGCATCAGCAGGCGCAACAACAACAGCAACAGCAACAAATGCAATCATCGAGTTCTTCCGAGAATCTACAGTCACAGGACGATTCCGAAGATGTAAGTTCCCGTTCCATTTCCAGTTTCCTTTCTCGTTCCATCTATGTACATAGTGTTGGGCATCGCTGCTCACTCAAACAATTGAATAGACAGGGGCTCAGGCAAGACCTCATCGTTGAAAGGAGGGGTTATTACAATTTTACTTAAATACATTATTATGTTTGGGGGTTGAGTTTGAAAATGGGTCAACTGTAATTACATTACACATTAGGTATGTTACATATAAAATCCCAATTGGCATTTAGACAAATGATTGGCAGCACAATGACCTAATTTAAAGATACGGTAGTTACTATATACATAAATACACGTGAATGTCAGCTTAGAACTTCATATTATTCAATAAAAGTTAAACAGCTAAAAAGCTTGAAAAAAAATTAAAAAAACAACGAATTTTTTCTTTCTCTATTTTATTTTATCTTAATGCAACAAGTATACAAATTGCATTTATTTTCTTATAAATTGACATTATAAACCCTTATTTGTAAATTGTAAAAATGTTTGGTAAAATAAGTCAATTTAATTACTAATATCAAGTATTCGGATATATATAAACATAACTACAATCCTTTGTAAAGTTCGATTTATTCTGATTAGATTGCTGCAGGGAGCACCCTCCCGTCCTCTATGCACACCACCCCTGGTAGTGATGGAGAACGGAGACTCCTGCTCCTTTGGCTTCTCCTTCTCCTTTTTTTCTTTTTCTACTTTTGCTGCACTTGTTTATTATTGTTGTGCTGTTTTCTCTTTTTTTCACAACTCCCACACTCACAAAGCGAGAATATACATAAATACACAGCGGCTTACATACGTTTGCCTGCACATTCATAGTCGCTTCTTTTGCTTCTTCTTCTTCACTCACTTCTTATTTCGCCCGTTTCTTTGCATGTTCTTGTTGCCTTTCTTCTTTTTTCATCATGCAACAGAGAACTGCAAAAAAAAAAAAAAAAAGACAAAAAAAAAAAATTAA
>VNKC01004099.1:0-13458 GCA_008042775.1 Drosophila pectinifera | reverse complement strand
CAAAAAAAAAAAAAAAAAAAAGACAAATAAATAAAATTAAGAACGGAGCATGTCGACTACGGATAGTGCCCTGTAATTCCTAGTTCTAAACACATTTATAGTTCACAACTAAATTATGCCTTTGAATGGTCTGATAGTACGTATTTATGACATCTTAATTAGCTTTAATTGCTTAGAAGTGAATTAATCTATTTAAAAATTGAGATTGCTTTATTTTATGTGGGAAGATCATAATAAAATAAAGTAACTTTATTAGTGTTACATTTTGTAAATAGCTTAAAGTTTTCACTGCCTAAAAGGGTATTTGAGGGTCGACTTACTACTATTTTTTGCTGCTCACTTTCTTGTTTTCCTTTATATTTTTTATATATATTTATATATATATATATACGTATATATTTTGTTCTTCTTTTTCCATTAATATCTGCTCTGCTCGGGCGACGTCAACGTCGACGTCGTAGCTGGCGTTGCGCAGAGCAGCGCTTTTTGTGCGCTGTGTAAAGCGGAAAAAATTCATTTTCCGCTGACTCTTTCGGTGTGTTGGTGTGCGTGGCACGCAAAAAGCAAAACAATCTAAATAATTAGAAATATTTTTAAAATATTTAGTATTTAATTCGGTGAAAAGGCATACGAGCAATAAACAAACTGAATTCGCACGGGAATTTGCAATCTGTTCTCTTGGCCGCCAGATTGTTGAGCGTGAGTGCAACAATTCCCAACAATATTATAAACTATTTAATAAATAATATTCAGGATAACGTATATAACGAATATTTGTATTAACAGTTTATACCTTTGTATCTTAAGATCTTCACAATCGATGGGTTTAAGTAGTTATTCCTGTTATTAGATTACTTGAATTTAAATCAAAATAAGTTTATTATTATTGGGGATAGGAATATCAATTTATGCTTAATGTTTAAACAAATATTCCAAATCCCTTACATCTTGGGGATGATATGGAAATTTTTCTGAGTAGTAAACACCTTTTGTGTGCTAACTGATCTTCAGTAAATGGAAATTGTTATAAATTCAGTATCTCTGGAGTTTGCTTCTTATTTAATAAATTAAACCTAAAGCTTGACGCTTACCAAAAATCTTGTCTAGTTTCGATATGTCTTAGGCTGGTTTTTTATGTAGATTTTTGTTGTCATTCAATCTTAGTTGTTGTTTCTTACCATATTTTGAATGGACAATTTTATACCCTGCCGAGTTTGATGTCACTGGAAGTGACCTCTTTGCTACCCCCTTACTTATGCTGCTTCCCTTTTGGATGTTTTCTTGTGCCTTTTGCAGGTGGATCTTATATTCAACGAGGAGGGCTCCTGCCCGCTTTGCAATAAGACTTTCTCGCGCAAATCCTCGCTCATGACGCACATACGGAACCACTCCGCAGAGCGTAAGTTTGTGTGCACCTACTGCCACAAAGGTGGGTTATCATCAATGCTGTTCTGTCTTTATCCTTTTCTCTGATGACTCCGCCTCGTTTTCCTTCTCCTCGCTTGCAGGCTTTACGCAGGCGGCCAATCTGCGGAACCACGAGCGCATCCACACGAACGATCGTCCGTACCAGTGCGTGGACTGCGGCAAGACCTTCACCCAGATCACCAACCTGAACAATCATCGGCGCCTGCACACCGGCGAGCGTCCGTTTGTTTGCAATGAGCCGGAGTGTGGTCGCAGCTTTGCCCAGGTTAGTCCTTTTAAGTTCTGCAATGAAACCTTCAGAGTCCCGACTAACCCAAGTCTTATTCTTGCAGGTGACGAACTTGAACAACCACATGAAGTCGCACCACAAAGTGCAGCAGTATTGCTGCAATGTTTGCAACAAGAAGTTCACGCAGGTGACCTCCCTTAATCAGCATTTGCAGGCGCATGCCGGCGTCACCGGCTACTACTGTCCACGCTGTCCGGAGAAGAACTTTAAGCTGCAATCACAGCTACACACGCACATGAAAACGCATGGCCTGGCCTTTCCGTACGAGTGCGGCAAGTGCGACGAGAAGTTCCTGCAGCAGGCGCACTTGGACCAGCACCTCAAGATGCACGACGAATTCAAATTCAAGTGCGACATCTGCCCGAGCAGCTTTAATCAGGAGTCGCTGCTAAAGAAGCATGTGCAGCGCCATGTCGAGGGCCGTTACCTCTCCTGTCCGGTGGCCAATTGTGCCGAATCCTTTGCAGTGCGCCAGCATCTGTCCAAGCACCTGCTCACCAGCCACTCGCATCATGAACTGCCGCCGCCGAAGCGCTCCAAGAAGACCGGACAGCTGCAATCGGTGCAGCAGCAGCCGCTGGCGATGATTGGTCAACCACTATCGCTGCAGCATACGACGGGGCAGCGTAAGTCTGATGGTCTCTCCAGAACTCAACAAAATCTAATAAAATTAAGTTTGTTCTCTTTAGGTGGACGGCCGCCGAAGAACAAGAACAAGGCGACACTGGCCGCCACGGCCATCAAGATTGAGATCAATGAGCCGCTCCACAGCCAGCATATCAGCAGTGCCAGCGGCCTGTCCATCCAGCAGCAGATTAACCAGCACATGCAGCAGCAGCAGCAGCAACAACAGCAGCAGCAGCAGCAACAGCAGGCGCAACAGCAGCAGCAACAGCATCTGCACCTACCGATGGGTCAGGCGGTCAAGGCGCGCTTTATACCCACTAAGTAGAGTAGGTTAGAATGGAATGAAAAGGAAGGAAGGAAAGAAGGTCTCTTTAAGCTTAAGCCCACGATCGATCAGCTGCTAAAAATCCCTGATTAGCCCTAGCGCCATAGCCGAAGTAGCATCACATCCCTCACACAAAACGCAATAATGTTATTCAACGTCCTTGCCAGACATTCGCAGGACTGTGGCTGATATTTTAATGTCCGAAACTTTTTAAAACTAACTTCGTTCTTCACATATTCTGACAGAAAAATTGCTGCTGCGGTCTGCTATCAATGGAAATTAATATATATTATTTAGTTTTTTTTTTAAGATAAAAGAGTAATAATTCATTGTTTGTGTACAACATTGCTTAGCAGCCATAGATAACGAAACAGAGATTTTTAAAGCATCCCGAGTCGGCGGCAAGCTGCTGGTTCAGTTTGGTGTCTCGTCTCCTGCATCCTTTGTCCTCGCCCTCGCTGCTTTGCCTTTCCCAGTCCCGATCAGCCCAAGTAGTAGACCCAATCAGTATATATATATAGCATATATATCGTAGCACCCAGAATGGACAGACAACAAACGGACTTAAATTTTGTGCACATAAAACACCCCATACAAATCTTTATATATATATTATATACATACATGAGAACTGGATGAGAAATCTGTAACTTAAATCGAATTAACATTTTTAATTTAACGCGAAGAGGGAAAGTTAAAAATTTAAAGAGAAGAAGGATTGCGAATACAAAAATACCTACAATTACAAGTAAATAATATTACATATAGAGAGAAAAGCAGCAACAAAATATGAAGTAATAATACATACAAAAGGAAGCATTAAATTGCTATTAAATTCGGTATATATATGTATTTATGTTAAGCATTTTAGCTTAAGTGTTTTTATTTTTTTTTTTTAATAAAACCATTATAAAAAGAAAAGAAAGTCAAAAGAAAACAGAAAACAAGTTAAGGCATAAATATGTTTGGTTTTTAATGAAGGAATTGTATGGAATAACAGTGACCGAAAAAGTAACCAAAGTAGACACCCCAGTAACGTACATACATACATATATTTTGCACATTCGCAAATTAATTACAAAGATTATATAAATGTAAAAGATTATAAATGTACATTGAGCTTAGGCTAAGACGGAGCAGAAGCGATGAAGCTTATAACACCTAATAACGAGAGACGAGACTCAATTCGAGATGAGTATATTTGGCTCGATGGAGTGCAGGACATTGAATCCCTTGTGCAGGATGCAGGTGCGCTGTATGCCGCAGGCCACCAGAAAGTGAGAGAACTGCAAATGAGTCGCAATTATTAATTGATTAAATAATAACAATAATCGATTCCCACCTCCACGGAATGCTGATGAATATTGCTCACGCAGACCACAATCCGGCCGCGGAGTTGCGCCTCCACATTGGGCACTGGCAGTGCTTCCAGCCGCTGTTCACCCAGCTGAACCGTGGCGAACGGTATGTTAATGCTATGCGGCACATGGACACGTCCATATTCCACCACGCTGCGTAGATCCACAAGAGCTAGCTCCGATGGCGAGTAGAGCAGCAAGGCCTGGACATCCTTGGCGCTGATCCGGGGACACTGCTCCTGCTGCAGGTGCTTCAGTTCCACGTCCGCCACACCAATGTCCTGGAAAGGAATATACTTCTCTGTAAGTATGCGCATTGTTTTGTAAGAGAACTCACCAGTGAGTGTGGTTGTTGGTTGCGCAGGGCATGCTGGCGATGAGTTATGCTCTTCGGCGTCACCTCGTACATTTTCTGCGACTCCAGGACACAGCCCTCCATAACAATGTCCGGCAGATCGGAGAAGAGCAGAATGCATTCGTTGAAGCCCGAGGAGAGCAGCGTGCTACGCAGCTGGCGAAGAATGGCAATGCCAATGAAGAGCGGATACGAGCTGTCGCCCAGCATGAGTTTGTCCCACAAATGCAGGATCTTGTGCAGCGGGAAAACGTCTGAATGGTTCCGATATACACATGTACAAGAGGTAAAAAAGCAAGATATCGACTGAAAACTCACGCGAGAACATGGTAAGAAACCATGGTATGGCAAACAGCTCCGGTATAAAGCTAATGCTGGCCAAGTGCTGGGCGAGAAGCGGTTCATGAAAGGCGGTCAGCTGAGAGAACTTGCTCAGGTACTCCTTGATCACCGCCGAATTGTCCTTAAGGAAGAACCATTGCAGATACTTTGGAATGAATTTGAACAGACTGAGGAAGGCCAACTCTATGGAAGAATCGAAAGGTTAATAGGTGTAAAGACAGGAGGAGGTAGCAACGCACCCTCGTTGTTAAAGTTGAGAAAGAGGAAGGGCGCCGTCAGCGAGTCCAGTCCCTGCCAGTAAACGTACTGCGGATGGGCGGTGACCCAAGCCTTTAGCAGACGCCGCAGCTTGCGATGACCGTCCGGCGAAGAGAGCAGCTCGTCGTACTGATGGCATCGCGGTATATCCACCTCAATCTGGCGATCGGTGCTGGTGGCCGTGAACTTGTCGATCTTGTAGTAGCTACCATTTGGCACCACATCCAGCAGAGCTGCCCAGATGGGACCTCGCAACAACGGCGGCACATCTACGGAGGCTTCGCGACGCAGCTGCTCGACCGTGTGCGGATATCCCTGGAGGAGGCGCGTGAACAGCCGGACGCGCTGGAACTGATACTCGATGTCTTTCTCGCGGATTACCAACGGCAGCGCCTGCAGCTCGCGGGCAAAGTGGGTGGGAAATCGCGGCGAATGGAGCAGCGGAAAGTAGACATGCGCCGGCAGGCGACTCAGTCGCTGGAGCAGGGCCTTCAGGCGCAGCGGCACCACACGATCGTCCATCAGTTGCGCCTGGCTGCGACCCGGACAAACGCTAGCTCCGCTCAGGCGCACAATCTGCGGCAGACCCAAAATGGGCGCTTCGCTGCGGATAAGGCCCTCCTTCTTGAGCTCGGCTTGGACATCGCCTCCCGCCAGCTGCCACAGGTGATAGATCTGGGACAAGGGACAACGCAGCAACAGTGGTATATGTTCCTGGTTCTCCTGCTGCTGCTTCTGGTCATCCCGTTCCCTCATCAATTCTGCCGTCACGCTCTCGAAGATGGGATGCATTACCAGTAGATGGGGCAGCGGCCTCCTCTTAGGCAGGACTTGCAAGCAGCTTTCCAGCAACTGCCGCAGGTCCTTGTCCATTGCCACATAGCGCTCGTGGCACTGGTGCTCCCGTGCAATCTTCTCCAGCACGCCATTACTCCGGCCAAAAGCTAGGATTTTTCGAATCACATTCGAGAGTTTTAGCTTGGGCCAGAGCTGGATTTGGAACACCAACTCCACCACAAGCATGGCCACGGCCCACACATCGCTCTTAACATTCCCATTGAGTCCGAGCAACCGCTCTGGCGCCATATAGCGGATATTGCCAATGGGAAACGGCACGTAGCAGCCGCCCTTGGTCATGTGGTGCAATCCGTAGTTGAAGAGCTTAACGCGGCGGCCGTCGTCGGAGATGAGGATATGCTTCGGCTCCAGATTGTGGGCCACCACATGGTGGTGGCTAAGCACGCTAATTCCGCACGCCACCTGGTAGAAGATCCTCAGGATCTGGGCAAGCGACAAGGGAGGATTGCGCTTGGCATAGTCCTCGAGCGAGAGTCCCAGATACTCGGAGACCACAATGGTGCGTTCTGAAAGGGAGTTTCCGGGGTTAAAGTGAAGCTTTCTTTGGTGTACATATGTAGACTCACCATGCTTGCCGCGAATCACGTCCAGATACTGGCACAAATACTCATCCTGCAGCTCCTTGAGCTTCTGGGCTCTGCCCAGGATGGCAATGGAGTTGGGAGTGAGGGGCAGGCCATTGCTGCCGCACACATCGCCCGGATGCAGTTTCGCAAAGAAGGTGACGGCGCACAGGCGGCGGCTCTCCTGCCTGCTAGCCATCCGTGGTCAGTCCTTGGCCCTGGTCTGGCGCTGCTTTGAGTGTGGAGTTCTCAGGAGTCTTAGGACGACGTCGGAGCAAAGCAACAATTTCTTTTCTTGGCAGCGGGCAGCGGATCAGCTGTCGGCGTTGCCAGACTGGGGCGAGCGGTAAAACGCCCCCAAAAATGAACAAGTAAGAAAGCTACAATATAGTGTGAAAAACTGTGAGATACCCAGTACCCCAAGCATTGTCAGCGAAATTATAAGGCACATGGTCTTAGGTAATTCACTTTATTTAATTATGTTTACATTTATGAAAAACTTAAGTTAAACAGAGCAGAAAGCTAAAGATAATATTGACAAATGGAGAAAAATGTAGCTAGGAACATGTCAAGCAACAACCAAATAAGACAGATATTGCTAGGAACACTTGAGTAGCATCTATTGGTGCAGCTAACACAAATGTAAATGTTGCTGATGTTTAGCATACACAAAAATTTTTAATATTAACTGATAAGAATTTTGTAGCTCTTGCTCTTATAGTCTCTGAGATCTCTGTTTCACACGGACTGATCAAGAATATATATAAATTCGTTATGTGTATTATATACATTCTCATTTGGCACTAAGTTATAGTACCTTTGTAGCATATGTATGAATACCGGGTATAAAAAGTTATCAAAATATATGTTGGTATTACTAACGAAATAATAATTGGTCCGTAAACCTTACATTTAACATAAATTATCATAATTTCCTTAGTTGTTGATGTTTAAAAAAAAAAAAACAAACAAAAATATTTGCAAAATGCCTTGAAAGGCTTAAGAGTGGTGTTGGTGTTTCCATGCCAAATGACGCCCCACAATGTAAATAGCTATCGTGGGCAAGACTTATATTATGGGGGGTTCCTTAAGAACGGATTTTGATCTGGTATTATCAATATCAATTAACTATATTAATTATTATTATTTATTATAGAGTTTGAGAAGTTATTAATAAATTATTTGAAACTCAACAGACTGGCAACCCTGGCCCCAAACTGAAATCGAAAGCCGCCTTACTTTGCTCATTTTGCAACACTGACCGCGCTCATCAAACGGTTATTTGTTGTTGTTGCTACAGCCTTTGCTTTTGTTGTTGTTAGTGCCACTTGCGATTTTTTTTTGTTTTTTATTGCGCACTCGAAATTGTTTTGTTATTTAGCGCTTGGAGCTTGTGCTAACCATAATAATGTCGGTAGCGATTTCAGCTTAGTTAGTCGCTCGCCGTGTGCGTGTGTGTGCGGGCGTTGTGTTTTCCTCGATTTTCCCCGTTTAAGTGTGTCTGTGTGTGTGTAAGAGTGCAAGATTGCAAGATTGCAGTTTATTGCATTTTTGTGCAAATGTGAATTTATTTAGCCCTTAAAAATGTCGTTATTCGTGGAATACACGGAACCGCTATGGCGGAATCTGGACATGCGCGCCCTGTCCGTGGACCAGGCCTACCTGTACTTGGCGTCGCACTTCCCTGAGCGCACATACCTGTACACACTGTCCGACGAGTGCTACACGGTAATAAAATGCACCCATAATTAATGATTGTGTGAAGTAATAGGTGATGCGCAATCGGTTTCGCTTTCAATTCAGTCCAATTAGCTTAATTCGATTTTATGTCAATTTCTGAATTAAATTCCGTTTCGTTCGCAGTGCCCGTACACCAAAGTGAAAGCTCTGCCCGCCGCCGCCGACGCCGAAGCCAGCGCCGATGCCGAACCGTTACGTTTGAGCTCAGCATATGCGCTGAATTTCAAAATATTCGATCACGATCAGGGTCACTATGCCTACGACAACGTGTAGGTAGACCGGACACCACTGTGCGTGCACAGTGGCCACCTGTTAAGTTAACCCTTAAGTACATTAGGAACTCCCAGTAAATTAGAAAATTAATTGCATAAGTAAAAGGCTCTCGCAAAATACTTAAACTAATAACACCTGTTGATGTTTTCACTCTATTAAAAATTCCATACTGCGCAACCAATTTAACTGGCAGTAAATGCCATTACCGTGCTGTACCTGTAAGGCTAACCCACAGTTAGCTGCCAGTTAAAAGCCTACTCCCACTTAGAACCACTAAGAAACAAGCATTAATTTGAAGTTTATTTGTTCGATAAATCAGCAGTTAATAATATAATATTCCATATAATAATAACCATAATTACTCACATCTAAAGGAATTATAATGACACCATAGCTATGTTTATTAATCACTTGAAAATGAAAACCATATAAAGTCAATGGCCCAGATAGAGTAGTCAGCTTCCCCTTTATCATCATCGGTCAGTTTCTGTGTCGCATTTACTGGGGCTGTTCCGCTTAGGGAATACCCACTGCATGTTAACTAGTTTAAGCGAAAACTGCTTAACTATGCACGCCAGAGCAATTATACAAGTTCCTCTCAAGTTTAATCGATTTCTCCGTTCTCCGTTCTCGTTCTGGTTATGGTTATGGCTATGGCAGCTCCTCGTTATGCTGGCTGCGTCGCACTGACCTGCAGGAGTTCGGTGTCTACAACTTGACCCTGGGCGCTAATGGAACCTGCTCCTTCGCCGTGGATAAGCTGGGCGTGCCCATCAATTACGGTGAGTGCTGAGTGGCTCAATGCTAATCCGCAAGTGCCCCATTTCCCCACTCCAGAGAAATTACCCGCACTCGTACTTATCACCTCCACCTCCGCAGCATTCCTGGCCGTCTTCGTTCTGGTTGCCGCCCTCCTAATCTTGCTGAAGCTCGCTAGCTGCGCCTGGCGGTGCTATCGCTACGATGAGGCCGCCGCCGCTGCCGACAGCATTGGAGCAGCTGCCGCCAAGGCCACGCAGCGGAAGCGCCTGCGCAGCCTGGACACTTTTCGCGGGTAACCAGGGCTTCCTTCCAAAGTGAAAAATAATCATAACTAAGCCAAAACAGCACTAAATTCAATTCGGAAAGCTGTTCTATGTTAGTTTTTATTCGGTTAATTAATCTGCATATCGACTTTTCAAATTTAAGAGAATAAATTTTTTATCAATTTTTGACAAATTTAATGATGTAACCCCTTATCAATTTTTCAAAATTTGCCAAAAATTTTTTTTCTCAGTTTTTGCAATATTTTATTTTTAAATAATTAAGATTTTAATGGCGAATCTGATGCTATATAACATTTGGCCATCATTTGATTTTTGGCCAAGTTATGCATATTTTTGTGTCTTTAAATCATTTTTTTTTGTAAATAATCAAAGTGAAAAATAATCATAACTTAGCCAAAATAGCACTAAATTCAATTCGGAAAGCTGTTCTATGTAGGTTTTTATTCGGCTAATTAATCCGCATATCGATTTTTCCAAATTAAGATAATAATTAAAAGATATACGCTTTAAATCGGTAATTTGCATCCTAATTTTGGAATCATCAAAGTGAAAAATAATCATAACTAAGCCAAAACAGCCTTAAATTCAATTCGGAAAGCTGTTCTATGTAGGTTTTTATTCGGTTAATTAATCCGCATATCGAATTTATAAATTAAGAAAAATAAAATTTTTATCAATTTTTGACAAATTTAATGATGTAACCCCTTATCAATTTTTCAAAATTTGTAAAAAAAAATTTTTTCGAGTTCTTCCAATATTTTATTTTTAAATAATTAAGATTTTAATGGCCAATCCAATGATATATGACATTTGGCCATCATTTGATTTTTGGCCAAGTTATGCGTATTTTTGTAATAATCAAAGTGAAAAATAATCATAACTAAGCCAAAACAGCCTTAAATTCAATTCGGAAAGCTGTTCTATGTAGGTTTTTAATCGGTTTTGTTTTATTATTAATACATCTCCTCCTGCAGCCTTTCCATCGTTCTAATGATCTTCGTAAATAGCGGTGGCGGTGGTTACACCTGGATCGAGCACGCCGCCTGGAATGGCCTGCATGTGGCCGACCTGGTCTTTCCCTCGTTCCTCTGGATCATGGGCGTCTGCATACCGCTTTCGGTTAAGTCTCAGCTCTCACGCGGCAACAGCAAGTCGAGGATCTGCCTCCGCATCCTGTGGCGCTCGATCAAGCTATTTGCCATCGGTCTCTGCCTCAACTCGATGAGCGGCCCGAACCTGGAGCAGCTGCGATTCATGGGCGTGCTGCAACGTTTTGGAGTGGCCTTTCTCGTCGTCGGAGTTTTGCACACGCTGTGCAGCCGCAGGGAGCCGATAACGCCGCAAAGCTCCTGGCAGCGGGCCGTTCACGATGTGTGCCTGTTCAGCGGGGAGCTGGCGGTGCTGCTGGCTCTGGTGGCTACCTATCTGGGCCTAACCTTTGGCCTCCGTGTGCCGGGATGTCCCCGTGGATATCTGGGACCGGGCGGCAAGCACGACTACAATGCGAATCCCAGCTGCATTGGCGGGGCGGCGGGCTATGTGGACCTCCAAGTGCTGGGACAGGCGCACATCTACCAGCATCCGACGGCCAAGCACATCTACGACTCCACAGCTTTTGATCCGGAGGGCGTATTCGGTGAGTTTTCGGAGTTGTGAGGAGGGATAAGCACAGAACTAATTGTATATTTGACACAGGCTGCATCCTGAGCGTGGTACAGGTGCTGCTGGGTGCCTTCGCTGGCCTGACGCTGCTGGTGCATCCCACCTGGCAGTCACGCATCCGTCGCTGGCTGGTCCTCGCCATCCTGCTGGGCCTCATCGGCGGTGCTCTCTGCGGATTCTCGCGTGAGGGCGGCGCCATTCCTGTCAACAAGAACCTCTGGTCGCTGTCCTTTGTCTGTGTCACCGCCAGCATGGCCCTGGTGATCCTGGCCCTGCTCTACTACTTCATAGACGTTAGGGAGACGTGGCGCTGGTCGGGCTATCCCTTTACAGAATGCGGCATGAATGCCATCGTGATGTACGTCGGCCACTCGGTGATGCATCGAATGCTGCCGTGGCACTGGCGAATTGGACCCATGAACACACACTTTATGCTCCTGCTGGAGGCCACGTGGAACACTTTGGTATGGGTGGGCATAGCCCTGTATCTGGACTCCCGGGAGTTCTACTACAGCCTGTAATCAAACAGACATACACTCAAATGTATATCCATTTGCCAAATAATCTAGCCTTTTTGTACATACTTATATTGTAATATTACAGATATTTTACGAATTTTCACACGCAAGACCACAAATTACAAGATATTATTTGTATTTGTATCCAATTCCGAATTTTTCGTTGTAAGAGAGCGCAAAATAAATGAAATACAAGTGTATAATATGAAAATAATCTTTTGCTGATGTCTTAAGACCTATTTTTGCTTTTTACATTTGAGAAAAGGCTTTCTAGAATGAAATTTACAGTGAATTCATCATTTTATATCCTTTTTTATTTAATCAAGATTATAGATGATATATAAACCAGGGTCCGGCACTGAATGTCAAGCTGGGAGCCGATAGCAGACACATTATCCGACGATCGATCCATCCAGAACTCAGAGTAATCCCAATATACTTAAATAAATAGGCCGAACATTCCTGTAAACCAATACCAAAAGTATAAAAACAGCTAGGATTTATTTTAATATACGCTTTAAATCGGTAATTTATATCCTGATTTTTGGAATATTCAAAGTGAAAAATAATCATAACTAAGCCAAAATAGCCCTAAATTCAATTCGGAAAGCTGTTCTATGTAGGTTTTTATTCAGTTAATTAATCCGCATACCGACTTTTCAAATGTAAGAGAATAAATTTTTTATCAATTTTTAACAAATTTAATGATGTAACCCCTTATCAATTTTTCAAAATTTGTCAAAATTTTTTTTTCTTAGTTTTGTCAATATTTTATTTTTAAATAATTAAGATTTTAATGGCGAATCCGATGATATATGACATTTGGCCATCATTTGATTTTTGGCCAAGTTATGCGTATTTTTGTGTCTATAAATCAGTATTTTGGAATAAACAAAGTGAAAAATAATCATAACTAAGCCAAAACAGCCTTGAATTCAATTCGGAAAGCTGTTCTGTGTAGGTTTTTAATCGGTTAATTAATACGCATATCGACTTTTTAAATTTAAGATAGTAATTAAAAGATATACGCTTTAAATCGGTAATTTACATCCTAATTTTTGGAATAATCAAAGTGAAAAATAAGCATAACTAAGCCAAAACAGCCTTAAATGCAATTCGGAAAGCTGTTCTATGTAGGTTTTTAATCGGTTAATTAATCTGCATATTGAGTTTAGAGATCAGAATAAATAAATTTTTTGCCAATTTTTGACAATTTTAATGATGTAACCCCTTATCAATTTTTGAAAAATTGGCGAAAATTTTATTCCCAATTTTCTTAATTATTTTATGTTTAAATAATTGTAATTTTAACGGCGAATCGGAAAATATACGGCATTTGGCTTTCATTCCATTTTTGGCTAAATTATGCTCTAAAGAAGTCCTCAAGTATGCGAATATTTGGGTCCTTAAATTGGCATTTTTATATCATAATTTTTGGAAAAATCAAACTTAAGAATAACCTTTACTTGGCCAAAACAGCCTTGAAAACAGCGATTCGGAATATATATGGCATTTGGCTGTCGTTCCATTTTTGGCCAAATTATGCTCTCCAGAAGACCTCAAGTATGGCGATATTTGGGTCCTTAAATTGGCATTTTTATATCATAATTTTTGGTCAAATCATTTTTAAGGCAATATCTTTTTATTAAATAATTAAGATTTTAGCGGCGATTCCGAATATAAACGGCATTTGGCTGTCATTCCATTTTTGGCCAAATTATGCTCTTCAGAAGACATCAAATGCCGATTTTTGGGTCCTAAAAAAAATAAAAATAACCATAACTTGGCCAAAACAGCCTTAATTTCAAATCGGAAA
>VNKC01004098.1:0-11867 GCA_008042775.1 Drosophila pectinifera | reverse complement strand
ACCTTAGAGCATCAACGTCCGTATGAAAAGGAAAAGTAAAAAACATGTAAACACCCGTCCCCGGCACAATAAATAACAAAATATGTCAAATAAATAACTAAACTAACTATGTAAATACTAAATAAATATTATAAATAATAAATATAATAAAATACTTAATAGCAAAATAATTTAAATTAAAAAAAAAAAAGAAATAAATGTGTAAATTACAGAAAAACGACACTAACACAATTGTGACATGCAATATAATATATATTTATATATTCTTCCTCCTGGGCAGATGTGCAGTAAAACGACGCTAGATGGCCAATGGCGCTCTTTTCGAAGGACCACGTGGATCTCCTGGTCCAGGGATGAGGCGATCTCGGACAATCTACCGGACCTTAGGAGAGAAGCTTCTCCGTCTGCGCCGCCGTGTTCTTACCTCCAGTTTCTTTGATTCGCCCAATCAGGTACCACTTTGTGCCCGTGGACGTGGTTCTGAACGAGGATGGAATGGTTCGGCTATAATAAAGTGGTGTCTTCTCCTGCTCCCTGATCTCGACTTTACCTTGTAATGAGGAATATTTTTTTGCATTCTCCGCTCCTACACTGCCTCACTCACCCCTCTTTTTGGCCAGTCCTGCTTCCGAGATCCCGATCCGTGACAGGGTGCCACTTCCTGGTTTCTTTTTATTGGCGGGTTTATCGGGGCAAATCCTTTTTTTTTTTAATTTAATTAATTTGAGTGTTCATAAGTCCCTCTCCACACTTCTTGCTTATGAATGGCGATCGCGATTTGAACTGATCGCCTGTACGGATTTCCATCTACCTGCAGATGACATGATGCCTCCATATTCCACGTCATCTGACCCATCGTGCGTTCGTTTTGGATGCAACAAATTTCCTCAGCCCTCTTTAAATGCATACAATTGGAAACGGAGTCTTAGACCAGATTAAGCTGAGACACCATCTGCGTCCAACAGCTTTATTTATTTTCAGCATGGGACAAAAATTCCAGGTGACTTCTAAAGTCAATGTTTGGTTGATGATGCGCCGTCTCCGTTCAATTAGAATTGCTACTTAGGCGCCTCTAAAGAACAAGAGAAAAACAAATTACCAAAAAAAATCATTGATCTTGATCGCGCCATGAATTCAAGATACTCAATATTTTTATAACTTCTTATAACATTATAAATATATTGAAACCTATTATAATAACTTAACACTACTATTATTATATTATTATTATTATGTTTATATTATGTTCTTAAACTTTCCAGCCATATTATCTTTTCCCATAGCTCCATTATCCTACTCGAAATCTGTTTAATGAATTCATATTATTAATAAAATCGAGCAATATAAAATGGTCTTCCACTAAACGGCTATCAAAGGGATCATTCAGCATAGAAATATGGTAGGGTATTAACTTGAAGACTTGGAGAAAGGTAACATTCACATTAATTTATATTTTTCTTTGGATCGAATGGAATCAAGATTAGGCGGGCCAGAGAGCTTTGCTGAACCAACACCAAAAACCTTTCAGGCCACTTTGTCCTAGATTATTTGTTTCCTCTTAATAATCTTTTATATATGTTTTTTTTTCTGATTACAGTGTATATATTCATATTTGCTATTAGTACATAAGAGAAGTTAATATATTAACATTCCAATCTTTCCCAATTTGCAAAACCGGTGAATTTTTCATTCTTAGATATATGGTATAAGCAATTCTGGCTTGTTCATCTTTCAAATTAAATTAAATTAGTTTGATAATTTGATTACTATCCATATAGTAATATTATATACATATAGCGAAACGCCTGATTCCTTTCAAGGCATGCAAATGATGTTTTGGCCTATTGAAAAATCCTATTCAGCATCGGGGCTGTCCATGTATTACGTAATCAAAGTTTTCATTATCACTGGAAAATAATTTCGTCTTTCCTAGTACTGGGCTGTAAGAGTAAACGCTATGTGTTTACACTTTTGTTCACTTCACTTCTTAACTACCACAAGATGATTAGCTATATATGTGCTTGGAATGGGGCATCCCGAGCGACGTAGGATCGTAATGGTAATGGTGGATGTTGTTAGTCGTTCGATCGTAGAAATATTTTTTTTATATATACAATAGTTTATCGCCAAATGCGCTTCCTTGTGGAACTTCAACTTCGATAATGTAGTCGTAAGATGTTGTTGCGTTGCACCTCGCTGAGAAGACTCTGCTGTACGACTCAAGTAGCTTGAGTGTATGTTTTAATTTTATGCATGAGACCCATATGCCAGACTAAATCGAAAGCTTGACAAACATCGAGGAATATTGAATGAATCAGTTAAAAAAAATGTATGTGCCGGGATAACATTGTAATGATACTATTTGAAGTGTCCACAATGTCCTCTTCCACCGTGATTCTTTTGTGCCATATTGATTGTAGTTTATAGATTGGGTGCACTTCATTTGTCACTTTGCTGTCTACCTCGAGCTCAACTTTAAAGATTTAGATGTGGCCTCTTATTTTTGTTGATGATGTTACTACTATTCTTGGCAGAAAAACTCATTTGGTTCTGAAATTTTCTTCAAAATTTGTTTAAGCATCTCCAACCAGCGCAACAATTTTTTCACCATGGCGTTCAAGCTTTTCTCTCTTATATATATTGGTGGGGGCTTTGGTTTCTATTTTGTCATTTTTTTATTACTCTCAACATCCGTTAAGAGGGCAAATCATTTATTGTTGTGTCTCCTGGGTTGTTCGTTATCTATATAGTACTGGTATATATGACCGGACCGGGAGTTATACAGTGACGCACTAAACTGTTGGCACAGTGGCAAATGTCAACTTTAAATGTTCTTCCCAGGCGTATGCAACAATTTTATGGTGAAATTTGAATTAAACATTTCTTTATTCAAATGCCCTTTTTATTGGTATTTTTTATAACTTTCTTAACTCTATTTAAACAGAAACAAAAAATGAACTTATTTATTGAAACAAAAGTCTTGGCACACTTCACTTAAAACATTTTTTTTTTAATTTAACACCAAAATTAGTATTTGGTCGGTAAGCCCTTCTGCTTTATAACATCTTTAAGACGTCTCGGCATGGAATGAACCAACTTTTTGGTAGTATCTTCGGAAATATTCACCCATTCCTCCAATAAGGCCTTCTTTAGGTCATTTTTTGATGAAATGTCCTGTTTTTTAATTCGTCGATCCAATTCATCCCACAAGTGCTCAATCGGATTAAGGTCAGGTGACTGTGGTGGATGTGGCAGCATATGTGCGATATTGTATATGAGTCACAAACGCTCATCATTGGCAGAATGCTTAGGATCATTATCTTGCATAAAAGTGAACGAAGCCAGCGTATTCAGCTTTATTGCACTTTTTTTTTAGGTTTTCCTTCAAAATGTTCAGATAATACACCTTGTCCATGATTCCTTCGATGAATACAAGTTCCCCAACACCCGCCGAAGACATGCATCTCCACACCATGACTCCTCCGCCGCCGTGATTTATCTAACTCAGTGTTAGGCTTTCTCCACTTGCTGACGGCCATCGGATCGAAAAAAAATTGAATTTGCTTTCATCCGAGAAGAGCACCGAGATCAATGGCTTTCGTCGGGTATAACGACAATGTCTACAAGTCTGCTTCGTGCAGGGCCCTTCTTATTGTCATGGGATGAATTTTCTTCCCAAACTCAGTCTTGACATCAGCGGCAATCTGGGAAGAAGATATTTTCGGGTTCACCGTAATTTTTCGGACCACCTGCTTGCGTTCTCGGTCACTTAAAGCCCTTGAGCGTCCTAATCTGGGTGCGGTCTCCAAACTTGCTGCTTCATCATAAAATTGTTGCATACGCCTGGGAACAACATTTAAAGTTGACATTTGCCACTGTGCCAACACTTTAGTGCGTCACTGTAAATTGCCATGACGTAGGAGTTGGACTAAGTAAAGCGGGTGACCAAGTTTATCAGTAGAGCAAGGTTGCTCTTTGTAGGTGGTTTTTCCACTTCATTATCGCGGGATGAGAAATACGAGTAGTAACTTGTTAGTCACTAGCACTTACTTATTTTAAATAATTATGATTTTTAATCATATCACTATATATATAAGTAAGTAATCATTTCATATTTTGTACTTTAATGTAATTTCTCCTATCTTGGAATACTTCGGTTTTAAGCTTTTATTTGTCTGCTTTCTTTATCTTTTCCCGGATCTCACACGAAACACTTCCTCTCTCTACGGATGTACAAAGACTATTCTGTTCAATTCGATAAAATGTGACACGTGATTGTCTCAAAACCCGTTTCCACAGCTATTGGAGCATCGAGCGCAAATTCGCCACACTGAATTCACAAATCCTTTTATTATTAAAAGCGTATTATAAACTCTTCCTCATTTATTAATGCAACTGCCGTCAAAACGGTTAGACGAGAGAATTTGATAATGGAGATAGAAGAACAAAGCTTTGTTTTATGTCATTTCCGACTGTCATATAGTTGACAACAACATCTTATTAAGATGTCTATTATTTTCTTCATTTCCGTAGAATTTTGACTGTAATATTACATTCCGTGTGGAATCTTTTTACATATATGGATATTCTAATAAAAACCACGAAGTTCGATATCTGGCATACCTAAAAGTATTTGAATATTGTTCCCGCTTTTGTTAAAAAGTTGTAAATATTACAGGTTGTTTTTGAAAAATTCCGTTGACTTTGCAGCGATAATTTCCCGAAAACTGACATGATTTTCTAGGCGTGAATGCATCCAAATTATTTAAGGCTGCCTCAACGTTTGCGTCCGATAACTCCCATCATCCGTTTGTGGCGAGGAAGGGTTGAGGAAATATTTTGCGTTATGGATTTGTTAGTGATTATTTACCTCAAAACAGCTGATTTAACATAACATAAAATAAATTGCAATTACATCTAAGGGGCATGAATAAACTTACCATCAAGGGTGAAACCAAAACATAATGAGCCCAAGAAACTTTATTTTTAAACCAAATCGCAAAGCATATTTGCACCACCTAAAGAGATTTAAGAACTCGAACTCAACTAGAATTCCTTCACAATTTAATGAATGAAAGCAAAAGCTTTATACAACCAAATTGCACGATGGAGAAGAAAAATACCTGATTATCGGATGTAAATGGTGACAAGCCTATGGAAACCGGGCCTAACCTACATCAGCCCAGAAACGCGACCTTGGTGGAAACGAGACATTAAACAATTTATATAACAACTTATTTATTCAACCACACTTATTTTCGTGAATCTTAAGGAAAGTTAGGTAATATTCCCCAAGCATAAATTGTTTGCTATTACCAAATAGTAGAATTATTACTAGCTCAAAGGAAAAATGCAAGGTCTTGGTCTTCAAAGTCTTAAAAAGAATCCGGCAGTAAGGTTCATTTATTCAATTTAAAGTATGTGTCTATTATAAAATTTTTTCACTAGTTGATTCCACTCTATGTGTGTGTTGCTGCGGGCGCTATTGGAGCTGTATATTATATGGCTCGCCTTGCTACTAGGAATCCTGATGTGACTTGGAATCGCTCATCAAATCCCGAGCCATGGCAAGAGTATAAAGACAAACAATATAAGGTAAGACGTGTACTTAATGGATGGAAATTAATTAGTGAGGATATTCTAAAATATATAAATATTTACATAGATGTGTATGTTTACATATGTGTACATATGTTTCCCAGTTGTTAAAATAGAGCATATAGGAATTTTTAAAAAGTTCATTAAAAAACTGTTCACGCTAAACGGAAAAAAAGTGACAGACCTTCTGAGTGATAAATTAAACATTTCTGCCTTTATATTGAGGTAAAACATCAAATTTAAAAAAATATGTAAACATTTAAACACTCGGTTGATTTCTGAAGACAATCATGACAGCTGTAAGAGCAGTAACAAACCATTAAATATTATTAAAAAAAATTTGAGAAAATTTTGAGGAAACCGGTGCACTGAAGAACGAATTCTCAACGTTTTGTCTAAATCAACAAACGCAAACAAAAAATGTTCGAACTCAGCAAAATTGACAAAGATATTGGACGGAAGCCATTTTATGTTCGATTTATGGGCATAAATATGTCATTCCTCAGTCAACTACATATATAGTATAGCTATGGGAAAGATATTAAAATTATTTGAAAATAAATAATAAAGTATAATACATTTATTTAATTTGTGTTAATTTGCATGACTAGGGAAGAATCGTAAAATTAATTGAAAAATAATTTTTTTAAAATTACATATTTTAGTTAATTCTATTCATTTTTTTCAAAATCTGTCGACTATGTGTTATAGCATGCATAGGTATTCAAGCTTTAGCTTTCTATTTAGTTTTTTTTTTTTTTCATTTGATTTGTACAGTAACATTTTATTGGGATTTTGGCTTCCAAAGACAATAAAAAATTTGAAGAAATGTGATATATATAAATGAATAAAAAATCGATACAGCGTTACCTTGGGAAACTTGTCCCTTAATTAGTGCATTTTAATTTATTAATTTCTAATGATTCTGGGATGAGTTCTGAATTGTTTGTTTTTCGCGGTTTTAAGTGTGTTTCTTAGGTAGCCAGTGAAAAAATCGTTTTATTCATGAAAAGTCTATGTAGCCCCTTAAGCTTTTACTCATTGTTTATAATATTCCAATCTGGTGTTTTCTTATATCCCAGAAAGTTATACATTTTGGATGTTGGTGGTGAGGTAAGAGGTAGGAAATCTTAATTATTCATAGTTTTTTAATTCCATTTACATTATAGATTATATTATAAACATTCAGAATTCTTAGATTTTCTAGACAAAATTATCACTAACTTATAATACCTTTTTATCCTTTCAGTTTTACTCACCCGTGAGAGATTACTCGAAAACAAAGAGTGCTGCACCAAACTTTGAAGAATAATCTTAAAAATAGTGTATTAAATGAAAACGGCAGAATTAATGTAGTCTTAAAAGAACCCATTAAAATTACCCTGCTAAAAATATTGGTATCTAATAACACCTTAATCATATCAATCCAATACTCCGTTCAAGGATATTCAAAAAACCAGATTTGCTCGTTTTTTTTTCGAAAAGCAACTTTATCTTGTTTATCTGTCTGTGGAACTTGTTTATCTGTCTTCCCACTATATATGTTCTAACTCAGGATTTACCGGCAAGTCGATTTAGTCTTGTTCGATATGAAAATTTAAACAGATATGAACATTTTTAATAACTTTTTATTTATAAAAATCTGATCGTTCTTATGGCGCCATACATAGTCGTCATGTATATCTTATAGGCGTCATAAGAACGATCATAAAATGATTAGGAAATCGGTCGTAACTTTTTCAACTTGTACGCATATAACACTATAAACGTTTTTTTTTTTTAATCGGATGTTAACGCAAAGTATTTTTTAGAAACCTGTTTTTCATTTTAAACCGGATAGTACATAATATGTAACGGATATCCGAAAAAAAAAAATAATTATTTTGCGGAGCCCCATCGGATGTTGGGAAAGTCGCAATGTGATATTTTTCTGGAGTAGGCACTACAGTCGAGTGTGACCGACTGTGCGACATCCGGTACGAAAGCACTGAGTGAAATTATAAGCCACATGGAAATCATAAATAAAATAAAAAAATTATTACTTGACTTTTTAGATACCTCTAATAAGCGAATGGCATCCACAGAATAGTTAACCGCGGCAGCTGCAGCGTTGCACAAGGTTTTTGCCGTCAGCGATCGTGTAAGCCTATTCGAAGGCAAGATCAACAATCAAGCCCTCCTTCGCTATACCTTTCAATTACGAGTCCTATGGAATAAAGTGGAACAGAAGTTAGTTCGGAGCTGAAAGAAGCAGAAGGGTCTCTCAACACATTGCCCATCCTCTAAGACAAATATGATATCTGCTACTGCTACTCAAGCTAACCTTCCAACTGTCATTTCTTTCAGTTTCCAATCTCAATAACCCAAGACATTTAAATTCTAGAAATCTATTTCAATTTGAATTCCATATCTCACGAATATGGTCACGCGTGGAAAGGTTTTTAACAGCACTAGCGCATTCCCAAATATTCAGCAAAAACCGGGATTGCCTACTGCTTTTTCTATGCGCCAGCGATCTACCTTAGGTAATTCTTATAGGAACAGTCCTTATCTTCAAAGTCCGATACTCTGGTCTGGAAAGAAATGAACATGTTCCTTAGCGAGAGATATCGGATATTGTAGGCCATCGAAAAACTAAAGCCAAGTCAATCCGGTCTAAAAAAGCATGAGTTCTTCGATGCAAATGATAGCGTCAAACCGAAAAGCTGTGATTTGTGTTTCAAAAAAAATCATCCTGTACGTTTGTGCACATTCTCCACAGCATGCGGCAAGACCCACGAGCAGTAATTCGACCGAATAAACTCCTATTGTCTAGAATTTGTTTGCCTCTGGTACAACAGCCGTTCAATTCGTCTCTTCAATTATTGACATTGACACTAACTATCAGGCTCGAGCATTAATCGACTCGTAAAACGTAGCAACGTTCATTATAGAGCGTCTCTTCAACTTAATCAAGTTGCCATTCCGTCTTAGGCTATGCCACTTCTCGATTCGATCTCCTACTAAACCTGGCGTGGAGATAGACACCCATTCCGGAAGTAGCAGGCAAGTTGCCCTCATATCCAATACCAAAGAATTAACCGAAAGAGCTTCCCTCTTTCCAATAGGCAGAATCAACCTTCGGCGAGTAATGCAAGGTTGCGCGCCAGTTTATAATATGGAGCATGAGATATCGTATTAAGGCCGAAACGGCATGATAGAGCAATGTACCGACGGTTGGTTAATGGTTAATCGAGTTACGAAGAGAACAATTATTGCTAGTACAGAATATGTTCCATTCGCGTTGGTCGCAGTTAATTGAAGCCCTTAAAACAGCGTTGATGGATGTAAACATTAGAGAGAAATAACGGCTTTTAAATTGAGTTTTCTATATAATGTGTTAGGGGAGGGAGTAAACGAACTTTGGTGTTTCTATTTGAGGTGGTCGTCCGTTGTTCTTAGGGTATCGGTACAAATTGGTGAGGTGGCAGGGCGTCCGTGGTGCTGTCGGTGTAGCCATATCCGTCTTTCCGTTCGGCTGTCGCAAAGTAGGTTATGAGTTTTAGAGCTATCTGAATTAAGATTTGCAGGTAGTTTTTAAGTCGAACGGAATAGGAAAATCTATATTTCTTTATTTTACATCATATACAAATATAAATCGTGATCATCACTATTTCATTTCATCGAAATCAGCCGACTATTTCTTATAGCGGTTGTGCAGAAGTAAACTTCCTTCTTGTTATATTTGAAAGACTACAAGTGTGTCAAAAAAATTTTTGAAAATGCGGTCTGATGCCACTGTCATTTCAATGAGCACAGCAGAAAAAGTCGAAGAGTCAAAGTAGCACGATTCTGAAGCAACCATGCACACCAAATGAGGAATGTGGGGACCTTTCATTATCAACTCATTGTTGTGGATCTGATACCTTTAGATTAATTTTGATTTAATTTCTTACCTCAAACTAAGTAATCAATTTTTTGAACAGGTTTGGTCTGGAATATATAATTATATAATTGGCAGTTAATAATTAATTTTTAAGATGTCCTAAGTTGGAAGGGAAATAACAGTATTAAAACAAAATGAAATAATATTAATAATCATTTAATAAAATCATGCATTAATCAAAATTTGGACCTGCTAACTTGACATATGAACAAATAAAAGAATCGACCAAAATTTTGTAGTTTTGCTTCAAAATGTAACGAATAAATCGTTTTGTGGCTATAATCTTTTTATATAGCTTAATGCCAACCAAGAATGTAGGTAATAGGTTCAAGGAGGAATCTCCATCCCTGTAAAGTATATATAGAGGACTTTTCCGGTTTTTACCCGGAAGTGAATTTGATAAAAGTTTCGGATTTCACATTAACATACACGAATATTCCTTATTGATTTGAGGACTTATCATAAAATTATTATTCCCAAGGATTTCTCCCAAATAATTTCAGCGATTTATTTGTATGAGTTTTGCTAAAAAGGTGTTGTTAAAATTTTTCCCCTCTCAAGTAAATTAAGTATGGACATTAATGAACAGGTAATGTATTAAACATAATATACAATGATTTAGAGCCACAAAAAAAGTTTAAAATATTTTCAATTACATCTAGGTGATGGGCTGCAAACTTTTAGACATAGTAGTACTTTTTTACAATAATGTTTTTGCAACTATTAGCAACTGATGTTCGTCTGTCCGTCCGTGTGGAACGACAGATCTCAGAAACTATAACAGCTAGAGCTACCAAATTTGGTGACAACATTATTATCTGTTACACGCAGACCAAATTTGCTTTAGATTTTGGCCACGCCCACTTCCGCCTTTGAAAACCACTAAAAACATATTATTAAGCTATAGTCATGATATGGATATGAAATGAATACAGTTGTGCGGACGTGCGGATGATAAACATAGGAGTTATTAAAAACACAGTATCACGAATGCAAAGTTGCTGCAAAACCTACATTTGAGTTGGCAGCAATTTTAGTTTTAACATGTTCCTTGGTTGGCACTGGTTATAGTAGCCTTGTTCCCTTCATATACCCTGTATAAAAACATTGTTAGTTTATTGAAATATCATGTCGCTGAATGAAGGATTTTTCGAAATTTGTCAATCAGTATAAATGGCGAAGGTTTGAATCAAAACATTAAGAATTAAAAAATTTATTTTGTATCTCTAAGGAAATCTTTGTTCAGCGGCAATATAACTTCATTACTAGTAGGTGGAAACAAAAATAAAAGCGATCGGTCCTTTAGCTTTCTTGAATTGTTTCCACCGCAAAATAGTTTTGGGGAACACAGAATTCTAAGAGAGTCGCGGTTAGTTAGCCAGACAAAAAATCAATTTTTTCATTCCAATCTGGTGTTTTCTAATAGATCGGTAAGTTATTCATTTTGTTTATGTTGGTTATATAAAAAACTGTGGTGAGGTAGGAAATTTAAATGAGATCATACAAATTATTAAAAGTTTTTTAATTGAATTTACATTCAATTCATACATTTTCTAGACAAAATTATCACTAACCTATAATATAATTTTAACCTTTCAGTTTTACTTCTTACATGGACATTGATGCACTGCGGTCAGTACACTCAAGTGGCCCTTCGATACCAAGCACGTGCTTGTTGGGGTTAGGTGTTAATGTAAGCGCGAGAAAAGGAAGAATAGATAAAGTCATGCGAGGAAACTATGCTACACCAAATAGTCTAATAGCGCACTGCTCGATTGCTTGCTTGCATGTTTACTAAGTGGGTTAGGATTAATGTTTTTAGTTTGGGAAGGCTATCTACAGATGATGTTATATGGTACAAATCATTATAATTTGCACATAATACTCTAAAGGGTTCATGCATTTCGTAAGAGGTTCTACAATGGCGCAAAACTAAAGGTAAATAGGGCCTAGTGTTTATACAAGGTACGTGGAAATTAAGCTGACCTAATAGGTCAGTACTCTCCACTTCCCCACGGATTAGGTTATATAAAAAGGTGATGCCTAGCATCGTTCTACGGTTTGCTAAAGAAGGTAGGTTAATCAGGAGAAGTCAATTAGAATAGGAGGGTAACCTTAAGTTTACATCCCAGTTTAAGCCGCGTAGAGCGAAAAGTAAAAAGTTCTTTTGAACTGATTCAATGCGTTTGCTATGAACATCCCACTGGGGACTCCAAACGCAGGATCCGTACTCTAGGATAGGACGGACTAACGAAGTATATAAGTTCTTCGTAACATAAGGGTCATCGAATTCCTTTGACCACCGTTTAATAAAACCAAGCACACCCCTGGCTTTATTCACCAT
>VNKC01004096.1:0-13981 GCA_008042775.1 Drosophila pectinifera | reverse complement strand
GCCAAAACAGCCTCAAATTCAATTCGGAAAACGTTTCTATGTTAGGTTTTATCTGATTAATAAATCTGCATACCGAATTTAGAAATTGAGAACAATAAATTTTTTGTCGATTTTTGACAATTTTAATGATGTAACCCCTTATCATTTTTTCAAAAATTGGCCAAAATTTTTTTTCTTGGATTTTTCCATATTTTAATTGTAAATAATTAAGATTTTAATGGCGAATCGATCAGTATACGGCATTTGGCTGTCACTCCATTTTTGGCGAAACTATGCAGTTCAGAAGATAGGTATTTTTGGGTCTTTAAATAGGGTTTTTAAAAAAATTCATAACTAAGCCAAAACAGCCTCAAATTCAATTCGGAAAACGTTTCTATGTTAGGTTTTATCTGATTAATAAATCTGCATACCGAATTTAGAAATTGAGAACAATAAATTTTTTGTCGATTTTTGACAATTTTAATGATGTAACCCCTTATCATTTTTTCAAAAATTGGCCAAAATTTTTTTTCTTGGATTTTTTCATATTTTAATTGTAAATAATTGAGATTTTAACGACGAATCGAACAGTATACGGCATTTGGCTGTCATTTCATTTTTGGCCAAATTATGCTCTTCACAAGACATCAAATGCGGATTTTTGGGTCCTTAAATCAGCATTTTTATATCCTAATTTTTGTTCAAATCATTTTTAAGACAACATTTTATTATTAAATGATTAAGTTTTTAGCAGCGATTCCGAATATAAATGGCATTTGGCTGTCATTCCATTTTTGGGCAAATAATGCTCTTCAGAAGACATTAAATGTGGATTTTTTGGTCCTTAAATCAGCATTTTTATATCCTAATTTTTGCTCAAATTCACAATTAAAATATTTAAACAAAAAATTTTATAAATCGGTTTTTTATGTCCTAATTTGTGGGACAAATCAATGTTAAAAATATTCATAACTCAGTCGAAACAGCCTTAAATTCAATTCGGAAAGCAGTTTTATGCCAGTTTTTACGTTATTAATAGGTCTGCATATTTAGCTTAAAAATAATTTATTTTTTTTCTTTAAATATTGTTACTTTTATTGGAGATCGTCACTGCAATCGTATCATTTGACCAATACTCCTCTGGAAGCCAGCCCAGCTCCCAGTCATTCGGGTTGAATGTAGCAGTGGATTCCTTGGGAATGGAATCGGAGCACAGTTCCGTATCTCCGATATATGGAAGTTGTTCCAAAATTATAGAAATAATGGCTTCATTGGTGAATTCACCATTTAGGCACATCGAACTCTGAACGCGGCTGACCGGCGGTGGCACAGGTATTTGGCTCTCGAGGAAGCTACTCCGGTATCCATCCAACCGATCCTCCAGCGGATTGCCACTGCAATCACAGTCATTCGGTCGCACCACACACAGCATTGGCTGTGGCACAATCGGTTCCTTCTCATCGTTCGAGGAAGAAGATGCCTCCACATTGGCGATGTAGCTGAGGGGATCCAGCACCGGAGCCTGGGGTTTTCGCGGAGATGGACGAGTGGCCTTCCTGCGTCGCTTTGGAGATCGGCTGTACTTCTCATCTATAGGTGTCGTTTCACCGGAGATCAATATGGCCTTCAGTGATAGCTTCATCTGGGAGCACTGGTGGGGATGGCGGCTCGCAGCCACCTTCTTGCTGGGGAATATTGATGTGAGAGGCGTGGTCAAACGTCCGTCCACGTAATCGTTGTGCGGCTTGGCGAAGATACCCGCCAAATATTTGAACATTTTGCGGTATAACTAACAATTTATGGATATGATTATAGAAAAAAGATCGAATAATTTGCTTGTACAGTTGCTTTTGTCGAGCCTGGAAAATTTAAAAAGTACGTTTTGACTTGTTCTGCAATGCGTATAGTTATAAATCTAGTTTAATTCAATTTTGTAAAGTTACTTTTACATCAATTTAAAAAGTAACCGTCCATCGGCGTTGCCATACTTTTATAAGCGGACTAGGCGCTTTGGCTAATTTAGAACATTTTCACACACGTGTCCATCACTATTTTGATTGCGTTTATTTACCTTTTTTGTAATTGATGTACAAAATTGACGTCGAAACGGAGAATGAACGTCAGCGAGGACTTTAAGCCGGTGGCAACAAAAGCGGCATTGGCGCTACAGAAGAAACAGGTTAATAGCGAATTTAAGGCGCTGGTGTTCCAGGAACCGCAAATCCAACTGAAACCCAAAGCAGAGTCCAAACCGCAAATCCAGGATGGATCACAGACGAAAGCCGTCCACAAGATTAAGGAAGCTGGAATGGAATTAAATCCTGAGTTCGACATTAAAAGAGCGCGCCACGAGGTCCTGAACTTTGCCACAAGGAATCAGCGTGTCATCAAGAACAAGCGCAAAATGGAGATGTTCCAGCTGGCTAAGCTGGGCGCCAAGCCGCTGAAGAAGCCGTCGCGGAACTACAAGGAGCTGAAGGACGAGCGCAAGCAACTGCATAACATCCGCGAGGAGCGCAAGAAGTTCCATCAGCTGGGTAAAAATCAAGCCGGTGCGGCGAGCGTCAAGTGCCGAACCAAAACGCAAAAGGATCGGAACCAGAAGAAGCGGGCGCCCGTCTCCGCCATCGACCAGCATTACGGAAAGGCGCAGCCGAAGTTCAAGACGAGAAAATAGATTGTGTGATTCTGCGAATAAACAAAATTTATTTAGATTTTATGGATAATGCGATATTGGGTGTAATATGCTGAAATCCATGAAAGGAAATAATCAACTGAACAGGGCGGTTGGAAGGTTAGAATATTAAGCAAAATTAATAAAATACAGAAATAATAAAATAAAATAAATATATGCATATTATGCCATTTTAATTTTACAGCCCTGTGGCAAGGTTGTGTTTCATTGAAACGCTGCCACATTTTGTATTGATAAACGGACTTTTAACGTTGCACAGCACTGGTACATTGTTGATACGATTACGTGAATATTTTTTGCAAAACCGAATAAAACTGCTCTAAATAATTACCAGCCCAGGATGTTCTCCCCCTCGCGCGCCCTTCGTCCGGCCCTGAGCCGCTACTACACCCAGATTAAAGGCGGACCCGTGTCCGGCGGAAGCAGCACTACCCGTGCTCCTAGTGCACCAGCATCCGGATCGCCAAGCGTCCCATCTGTCGCAGGATTGACCAGCAACTGCGTGAAGCCCACCACCGGACCGGTGGGGCCCGGTGCCTCCGTATCTGGGGAATACAAGGTTCCCGAATACTACTGTTTTAACCGTTTTAGCTACGCCGAGGCGGAGGTGGAAATGGCCAAGTACCGCTGCCCGCAGCCATCGGCGGTGAGGAAGTAGACCAACCAATTGTTGTTACTGTAAAATAAAACCAAATCAGAGTCAGGCTTGTTAAAATAAAGGAAACCTTTATTTATTATTATTATTTTCTTTTTTTGGGAGGGGGTGGAAACCCAGTGTGACCGGGGTAGCTGCCATTTGGTATTTTAGGTTTCGATACTGCCCAACACTAACTGCCGCTCTCTCTGCTCTCCGCTCCACACAGTTTCAGTTTTACCCAAGTACGAGCAATTTCGAGCGCGCGAAGCCTATTCTAAATATTAGTGAAAACCATTAACTATCACTTAACGCACATAAATAACAGCCGCAAACAGCGCCAGCTTGAGCACTAAAGTGGAATATCAACGGAGCAAAATCCGAGAACGGTAGAAAAACCAACAAAACACTGTGCCAGTGGCGTATGTGTGTGTGTGGTACAGTTGGGTAGAAAAACATCGCCGTTGCTGGGTTGCCACCTGGTTGTTGGGTTCTCTATCAATTGGTGCCACCACTTTTCAGCCTGCAGTTGTGCATCTTTCCGATTTTTTTTAATCTTTAAAAGGTATTTGTCCGCGCCCCCTCATAACATTGAAAATTAGTTGCTAATTACAAGCTAAGTCTGATTGCTGCTCAGAACGCAGAAGAGAATATATAAAACGGCATTGCGTACATTGCAGCAGCGCAGCCGGAGAGCGAACGAACGAAAAAGAGAGCAGAGCGCGTTGTGAAAGTGCCAGGCAAAAAAAGAGTGCAATTAAAAGTGAAAACACAAACGCACGAGAAAATGTAAAGCTATTCGCTAAGGTAAGTAAAGTGGTCGCAGATTTGCCGATTCGTGTCTTCAGTTGTTGCTCAGTCATACATATGTACATATGTAGGTATATATATATGTATGTGGCTCGGCTGGCGCGCGAAAAGTGACGAAAATAGGCGCCAGAGTTGCCAGAGCAGCGCCAGTTTCGTGCATACATACGTACGTCTTCAAATACAGTGAACATGCCCATGCACAACTATACTGTAAAACTCACTACTAGAAGGCCTTAAGAGTAAATAAATAACACTCGTAAACACTAACTCTCAATGAATTCCATAGAATTAATTGATTTTTAGAACTTTAATTTCCAAGAGTTGGAGAGCCGCAAAATAGTGCCTTGCTTGTATGTATGTTGCACTGTCCCATAGCTAATGCCCACTGTTTTTACACATATATGGTCACAAACTATAACGAAGCTATATTTTGTTTTGTCTTTTCCGTCGCAGGCTAACTCCATGAAAGATGCGAGCTGGAAAAAAACAGGTAGCTGAAAGCGGACAGACACGTCCTTGCATTGTCTACTTGAAGAATCTGCGCGAGGAATCAGAATCCGCCGGAGGCAGGCTGAGAAAGAGGGATCCCCGGGAGCTGCAGTTGCAGCAGCGGGAACAGGCGCTGCGAGAGACGACGCGTCGCGCCGGCCGTTCCGTGGGTGTAGCCATCCAGGAGAAGTCAACGTCCCGCACGCGTCAAGCAGTGGCCGTAAAATCTCCGGCTGTCGTTGCCAGCCCATCGCCTCCAAAGGCCACGCCGAAGACAACTCCGACGACCGCCGCCGTCATGGCGAAGCGACGAAGCACCTTGGTGCTGGGTAATTCCCATCAGAAGTTGACGGGTATCGGTCCACGACGCGGCACCCACACGGAGACGCCCGCCACTCCGAAGATGTTCAAGCAGGCGGCCGCCAAGCTCTTGGCGCCCAGTCCGCCACCGACAATTGCGGCCAGCCGATCCAGGCGCTCCATCAAGCCGAATCCCAGGTATGCCAGCGAGGATCTGGTCACGCCAAAGTACATGGCCTCCTTAAGCGGCGATGGCGGCAGTCCGGTCTCTGGTGCATCACGCCACCGATCGCAGGCGAAACCGATGTACACAGAAATTAGCGACTTGTTGGACTTGGACGAGGACAATGACGATGAACTGGCGGATGTGGCATTCAATCCGCAACTGCACAAGTCCGATGAGGACGACGATGACGAAGAGTTTATCAGTGACGGGGAGTTCGAGCAAGAGTTGCGACTCGAGAAGCTGCCGGCGGCAAAGCGCGGACGTGGACGTCCACCAAAGGCCAATAATGTGAGGACGGCCAGCTCCACGGCAGCCAACGCCGCCGCTTCAAACCGAGTCTTTCACAAATTGGAAGTTAGCTCGGGTCAGGGACGTACTCCCGCCACCAACATCCAGCAACTGCGTCGCACTTTGGCTGGAACAATGGCACGAAATAATGCCAGCATGACGGGGGATAGTGGAGGAGGAGGCGGTGCTGCAAAACGGAAGCTAGAGGCCAGCGAAAGTGAGAGTCCCATTGCTCGCAAGCGTCTGGTTATCTCCTCGGCAAGTGGCGGCGGCCATCGCAGTGTGCCGGTGGTTAATGGCGCCACCAAGAGGAGCACAACGCCCAGTGCTCAAGGCTCCACTACCATCTCAAGGCCCAAGGTTGGCGGCGCCGGCAATACACCGAGAATGCAGCCACAGCGGTCGGCCGGCGTCTTCAAGGTTAATCCCGCCACGCCCAATACTCCTATACCGAATGTCACGAATTCCAGTACACGCTCCACAAGAGGTGCAGCAGGAGGTGGAGCTGGAGCTGTTGCCAGCGAAGCTTCAACGAAAGAGGAGTCTGAGGCCGACGATATGCCCACATTCACCATTGTCAACATCGATGACATTATCAACCAGGATGATGTGTTGATCAGTAGATCCAACAATGCTTCTGCTGCCGCTGCCAAAGGTGGTGCCAGCAAAAAACTCGCCAAGGGCCGACTCCGCGCTAGGGACATTCTTACCAGCAACACCGTCGGAGCTGCGGCGGCGGAAAAGAAGTCGTCGTCCAGCATTGAGAAATCGCCTCCAGCGGCAATCAGCAGTCAGGCAGCCAAGCGATTGAAGATCCTGGCGAGCAGTAGCAATAGCAACAGCACCGGAAATACCAAGCCCAGAGCTCCCAGCCAGGCGGTCCATCATCAAGGCGCTCCGGTGTCCAAGCCCCGGCCGCGCATACTCAACACGGAGATGGGCAAGAAGACGCAGCCGATGAAGCCGCTGATGAGCATGGGTAAGGAGCTGTGCCCCACGGACGTCGACACTGAGGAGGATGACCCCGATCCAGACTTGGACTTGGACCTCGACGTCGATCTCGATGAGCCACCCGCATCGATTGTAACCAGACGCACCACTCCCAGACAGGCACAGGGACTGGTATCAGGAGCAGGTCCAGCAGAAACAGGAACTGCGGCATCGTCCAATAAGTGGAACAGCAATCGCCGTAACGTGCTCGCCACGACAGCCTCCACGAATGCAGCGAATGCCCGGGCAGATAGGAAGCTAACGAAGCTGTTAGCCGATGCCAGTGATGAGCCTGCAGTGTTCAAGAAGCCCAGCGTGAGTCCTCAGCGCCGCAGCAAGGAGAACCAGCAGCAGGAGCAGCACGACAAGGAGGAGACGTCATCGAAAAAGGACACCTCCACAACTGCTGCTACTACTACTGCTGGGCAGGCGTCCAGCGCAGCGACTACGGTCCTTAACAGTCCCCAGAAGTACTTTCCCCCGGAGACCACCATCTTTTCTGAGGAGGAAGGGCGCGTTGTGAAGAAGATCACGTGTTACGAGACGTGGCATGTGATTAACTTACCCACGGAGTCGCCTACCGCGACGACAACACGACAGCAGCGCACCTGCCTGGAGCTGGCGCTGGTCAAGCTGGCCAATGTGGCCGCACGGATCAAGGTGCCCTCTTCCAAATGGAGCAGCAAGGTGACCCTGTACAAGGTCTCGCCGACGCTAATGCAGCGCCAAACAATGACCATATTCACTGGTGATCTGAATGCGTACAACATACCCGAGGAGGATCGCCACAAGTACCAGCCGTCGTGTGTTCTGTTCCGCCGGTCGGCGGTGGACAAGACCAAGTCCCGTGTGCCCTACGATCGCGCCATCATATTCAAGAACAAGTGCTTCTATGCCAACATTGATGGCAAACAGGTGAATCTGATGGGTGCCCCGGAAGCGGTTGCCACCGTCAAGGAGGTGGAGATATTGCTGGACATTGTCGATCGGCTGTCGCTCAATAGCCAACTGGTGGAGATGGTCAATACGAAGTGAGGTGCAAAGACAATTAGGAATCGTAGTATCACATTGTAAAAAATAATTCACACACACACAAAAATATGGACACACTCTAATTTGTTTTATGTATAAGCATAAACCATTAACGGATACTATAAAGGTTTTTTTTTTTTTGTAAAACCATTAACTTAGTTTTAAAGCTTAGTCTAGCGTAATTATCTATATATATACTTATATCTTAATATCGTAAAATCAGCAGACATACATACATACCGTAAATATGTATGTGCTAAGTAATATATTACGTTTAATCACAGCAATTGATGTTCGTCTCGGAACTGTGGACTCGAGCGGAGATCAAACCAGATCACACTGGAGGAGGAAGCTGGAAAAGAAGCAGTCGTCTTGATTTATCATTTTAATCATCATCCCTTCCTTCCCCTTCCTCTCGAAAATAAATCAATAAATCCAATCACTTTTTTAAAATGGCAATTAATTAATTTAAATGGTTCATTTATACATACTTGTAATAACCTGGCGTATAATTATGTTTAACGCCTAAGAATTGAAGATTAGTTCTAAGAAAAGAGTGTACATTTACAAAAAGCCCCATTTAAAACATAAATAAATAAAAGAAAACTGATTCAAGCAGCGTTCGATTTTTTCAATTGAAAGTGGAGGGAGGGAATGGAGATCTCAAGGCAAAGGTATAAATAAAACATTGGAATGGATTGCAGATGCAAATGGTGAATTTGGTTTGTTATTTAGGATTTAAAAGAGAACAGATAAAGAACGATTAAGGGATTCCACCAAAAGGGGTGAGACTTTGTTAGACAACCAAGGGACCCCTCTTGAGTACTAATATGCTGATTGATCGGATATAATCTAGCGTGTAAACGAATTCGTACTTGAGAATTTTAGGTGGACTCTGTGTACCTTTTTGTGTACTTTCATAGGTAAAAAGGGAACTCATTTATATAATTAATATATACAAATACTATTAATTTAGAGAAATATTATTAAACAGAGTTTTTCAACAATTAAAAAAATTTGTTTTATATAGTAAATACTTATAAAAAAATCATTTTAATATTAATTATAATAATATAAACGTCTTTATATTCTCAACATAAATAAGCTATTTTAATAAAAAAAAAAGTCAAGTTAATATTTAATGACATAATTCATTTAAGAAATATTATTGGTATTTTAATTAAAACAAACAAAAGTCTGCAAATATCTTGGAAGAAAATAAAAATCAAATGAATTTAAAATGAAAAAAATGTATTTTCATATAAATAACCGAATTTTCTCATAATCCCTCTTAATAAAATCATATTATATTAAAAAAATTAATAAGATAAATTCAAATGAAGACTTACCGATAGGTGGAAGTATTTAGTATTTTGATATCAGTATTTCAGGGGCGTGTGGCCGTATTTTCATTTGCCGTTTCCTTTCTAGTATTTCGTCCGTGTGTGACCGTTTTTTGAGTTACATCCCTACAAAACTGCAGACAAAAAGTGAATATTTCGGGTTTTTTTTGTTGTCATTCGTCTGAACTTTCGCCGTGCAATCAATTGCGATTAAATCAGGCCCAGCTAATCCGTAATTAGCTAATTAGCCAGTGGCGTGGCCGGGCCCCCAACGCTCCAAGCAGATGGAGCAGGAGCTGCCGCAGTAGTTCCATTACAGTTTCCATTTCCATTGAACAAAACGAACACCCAACCCAGAAAAAAAAAAGAAAAAACGCGAAGCAGAGGCGGCGGCGTGCGAGAGCGAGAGACCAACAGAGCGGCAGCTAGAGAGAAAAAGAGAAAGAGTGATTGAGAGAGAGGCGGAAAGGGGAAACTCGAAAGAAGGAAAAACTTAGCATTTTTTCCGGATAAATTTTAACGGGGGAATCGCGCGCGGCACAGAGTTTTCCAAACTGCGAAGAGAGCCATGGACGCGGACAGGGGCGGTGGCGGCGGTGGCGGGCAGGAGACGAAGGTCATCTATCACATAGATGATGAGACGACGCCGTATCTGGTGAAGATTCCCATACCATCTGCCCAGGTGACGCTGCGCGACTTCAAGCTGGTGCTGAACAAGCAGAACAACAACTACAAGTACTTCTTCAAGTCAATGGACGCGGACTTTGGTGTCGTGAAGGAGGAGATAGCCGACGATGCCACCATTCTGCCCTGCTTCAATGGGCGGGTCGTCTCTTGGCTGGTGTCCGCCGATGGAACCAATCAATCGGATAACTGCTCGGAGCTGCCCACCAGCGAATGTGAGCTGGGCATGCCCATGACCATGCCCATGCCCATGGGCAGGAAGCAGGGCCAGCTTGGACAACAGCAGCAGCAGCAGCAACAGCAGGTGCAGCAGCAGCAGCAACAGCAGCACCTCCAGCAACAGCAGCACCTCCAGCAGCAGCAGCCCCACCTCCAACAGCAGCAGCAGCAGCAGAAGCTCATGAGCAATCCACTGATGCAGCCGCCACCGCTCACATATCAATCGGCATCGGTGCTGTCCAGCGATTTGGATTCGACCAGCCTGTTTGGCACCGAATCGGAGCTAACGCTCGACCGGGACATGACCGACTACAGCAGTGTCCAGCGGCTGCAGGTGCGCAAGAAGCCGCAGCGGCGCAAAAAGCGAGCGCCGAGCATGTCGCGCACCTCCTCGTACAGCTCCATCACCGACTCGACGATGTCGTTGAACATTATCACCGTCTCGATCAACATGGAGGCGGTCAACTTTCTGGGCATCTCCATTGTCGGCCAATCGAATCGCGGCGGCGACGGTGGCATCTATGTCGGCAGCATCATGAAGGGCGGCGCCGTAGCCTTGGACGGCCGGATTGAGCCCGGCGACATGATACTGCAGGTGAACGATGTGAATTTCGAGAACATGACCAATGACGAGGCGGTGAGGGTGCTCCGTGAGGTGGTGCAGAAGCCGGGACCCATTAAGCTGGTGGTGGCCAAATGCTGGGATCCCAATCCCAAGGGCTACTTCACCATACCACGCACGGAGCCGGTGCGGCCGATAGATCCCGGTGCCTGGGTGGCGCACACTCAGGCGCTCACCTCGCACGACAGTATTATCGCCGACGCCATGTCGGAGCCGATTAAGGAGCGACTGGACCAGAACAACCTCGAGGAGATCGTCAAGGCGATGACAAAGCCGGACAGCGGACTGGAAATAAGGGATCGAATGTGGTTAAAGATCACCATACCCAATGCCTTCATCGGTGCGGATGCCGTCAACTGGGTGCTCGAGAATGTGGAGGATGTGCAGGACAGGAGAGAGGCCAGACGGATTGTGTCCGCGATGCTAAGGAGCAACTACATCAAGCATACGGTCAACAAGTTGACCTTCTCGGAGCAGTGCTATTACGTGGTTAACGAGGAGCGCAACCCGAATTTGCTCAATCGCGGTCAGGGCCACCTCCATCCGCACCAGCATCCGCATCCCCATGGACATGGCCATGCGCTGAGCCATGCGGACACGGAGAGCATCACCAGCGACATCGGGCCGCTGCCAAACCCGCCCATATACATGCCATACTCGGCCACGTACAATCCAAGTCACGGCTATCAGCCGATCCAGTACGGCATCGCCGAGCGACACATCTCGTCCGGATCGAGCAGCAGCGATGTGCTCACCAGCAAGGACATCTCGGCGTCGCAGAGCGACATCACATCGGTGATCCATCAGGCCAATCAGCTGACCATCGCCGCCCATGGCTCCAATAAATCCTCCGGCTCCTCGAATCGCGGCGGCGGCGGAGGAGGTGGTGGTGGTGGTGGCAACAATACCAACGATCAGGACGTATCCGTATTTAATTACGTATTGTAGAGAAACCTTTCTTTTTGCAATCAAATTGTGTTTTTAATTAATTAAATTAAAAAATATGTACGATTATTCTTTTTTTATATACGAGTATACAAAGCAAACAAAACAGCAAAAACAACAATATAATAATTAATAATAATACTTATGTATAATGTACGTACTTGTAAGTCATAGAAAAGAACGCATAACAACCACGGCCCACACAGCCAGCCACAAAGATTGAGAAGAGCGCTTACGACGATGATGAAGGAAGCCAGGAACACATCCCCACAGGGACGAGAGATCCGAGATCAGATCAGGTCAAACTGCAAAAAATATATGATAAGATCGAGATCAAGAGATCATGATGGATTATTATAGGAGGGCAGCAAGAGCATGGCATCGATCGATAATGATTTTGAATAAAGTTCTAAGAATTTAGTAATCACAAAGTAAATAAATACAAATAAAATGAATAATCTATGTTTCTTTTTTCATTTTGAGACCCAGACTTCCCTTGGAGTGATATTTTCTATCCGAAAGTCTTTGTTTTTCTTGAAATTTCAATTCAATTCAGGAATGATTATTTTACAGAATGCAATTTAAATACAAGTCAATATTATGGTAAGCTAAAAAACAAACAATATGTGTTACAATTAGATTTTGGGCATGGAAGATTGCCGCCAGACACCGGAACAGATTTATTCCAGGTATGATTGTACGAGCACTTATTGGAAAAGAGAAAGGAATTTATAAATAGATTTACCTTCTTAAAACAGAGCGCCCCCGCCCGTTCTCCGTCGTATATTCGGGATTCCCAGGCCCACCTCCTGCATCCGAATCCCTAGCATCACGGTGGTGAGTCCAGATATTTCCCAGTTCCATTTCATTTTTTTCACTTTCACTTACTTATATATAAAAAATAAATAAAATGTGGTTTTTAGTAGTATACCGAAGATTTTTTATAGTTATATCTTAAGTAAAGAATATTTTTTGGTGTCAGCTTTTTTAGTTTTAAATCGCAAAAATTATAAATTAATTGTAATTGTATTTGAAGAGAAAAATATGATAAAAAAAATAAAAATATATATTAAAACAGGATAGAATTTCAGAATCTATAGAATTGCCCTTATTCCATCGATATTGTCTTACAACTATCGGCTGGGTACCGCCATGAGTACTTGTCGATAGTGTCATCTCTAATGCGCAAATAAACACAAGACGCATATACCAAATTTTCATTGATTTTACTGGCACAAGACCGTCTAACAATACGCAGAAAGAAGCCCTCAAAATTGAGCTATCCGCGAATGTAAATAGTGTAAATAGTAGAATAGTTCCCAAAGCTCTAAAAATCTAAATGAGCACAAAGTGGGAACCAAAACAATTCACAGTGAATATCAAAAAATAAAATATAAATATAAAATGGCAACCGAAGTGGAGCCGGCGAATACAGCGGATAAGTTTTCGGCCAATGCCGAGGAGCTGGAGAGTTATTACCTGATGCTGGAGGCGGGCAATATACCGGAGCTCCAGTGGCAATTCCCTGGTCGAAGGGAGCCCTCACCGGAGGCAGTGGGATCAGGAAGAAATAGCAAGGAACTGGAGCAAGCTGCGGATGCAATCGAACAGGAGTGAGTAATATTTACAGAATGTATGTAGTTACAGGATATTCTTACATATGCCGCCTGCCTTTTCCAGACCCCAAAAGGCCAACGACTTTGACTTTAGCGACGAGGTGGCACCCACCCAAATGCGCGTCCGTAGTCAAACGTCCACGCCGAAGTCGGCCAAGAAGAAGACGGCAAACTTTGCCGGCGTCATGGAGACTCTGAAGAAGAAGAACGCGGAGAGCTCCTAGCACACGCTGAAGTTCTGATGCATCCAAAAGAAGGGTATCGGAACTGCACACCCAAATCTGAAGATCACACTTAGCGAGGGCTTAGTTATCAAGGTCTGCAAACTGTTGGAGAAATCCGAACCAAGCTCCGCCGATAGAAAGGACTAAGAACACAAGAGACAATGTAAAGCTGTACGAAAAAGAAAGCTAACTTCGGGAAGTTAGGATTCTAATAAGTTTAACTTTCAGTAAGGAAAATATATTATTTTATATAAGGTAAGAATAATCTAATAAGAATCATGAAAAAATTCGGACAAATGGAGTAACTTGTAGAACGTTCGAGCGCACCTTGTGTAAAATTCTTGCGAATTATATTTATACTTAATATAAATAAGTTCTTTGTGAATATTTAGCTTACATATTTTTAGAATGCTCGAATGTAAGAATAATTGTATTAAGAAAAAGCATAAGTATAGGGATAATAATTGTAAACAAATAAACTTAGCTTTAATATTAGGGTTAAACAAAATAAATTGTACATACATACGCACATATTTGTGTAAGCAAGGCAATGAATGATGAACTATTAGATTATATATGATAATATTTATAAAGTAACATACTTCAGTGATGAATTGTAATAAGACAAAATTATAAATCATTTCTTATTGTGAATTTAGAGCATTACAAAATAGTACGTAAAGGGGAAATTACATTAAAACCATCAAAAAAATTGGTACTCTACGTATTCTATTTAAATAAACAAAAAAAGATCCTTACAATCAACAACAATCCATAAAGGAAGCAACCTTCTAATTAAGAATTTAACGGCGAATCGGACAGTATACGGCATTTGGCTGTCATTCCATTTTTGGCCAAAATATGCTGATAGGAAGATGCGTATAT